>CAJHQP010004429.1:0-55453 GCA_905132765.1 Moricandia arvensis | reverse complement strand
ACCATAATTTTATTCTCGTGGTCATATTTTAAAATCATTACCGAGTCAACAACTGAACAGGTCGAGCCAAAAAATAATTCAATAAGCCATAACACTCTTGTTTATCCAACACATCCTATGAATCTACTGTGATTTTTTTTTCCAAAGGCACTCACGATCCTCTCAAGTATGAACTCTCTCATGGCTTCTTCCTCTTCGTACTCGCCTCGCACCTGGAGGTACTGCGTCTTCACGAGCTCCCATGGACCGGACGTGCGTAAGACCTTCCTGAGTCACTTGCGCAAACAGTTTACCTGTAATGGGATTTCAATGTTTAATGATCAAGGGATTGAGAGAGGCCGAATCATTGGCCCTGAATTCACGCAAGCGATCAGGGAATCGAGGATCTCGATCGTGGTACTTTCAAAGAACTATGCTTCTTCCGGCTGGTGTTTGGATGAGCTGCTGGAGATTTTGAAGTGTAAGGAAGATATTGGACAAATCGTGATGACCATCTTCTACGAAGGAGTAGATCCAGCTGATGTGCGGAAACAGACCGGAGATTTTGGGAAAGCTTTCAAGGAAACGTGTGCGCGTAAAACAAAGGAGAAGGAGGAAAGATGGAGTCAAGCTTTGGAGTATGTGGGCAACATAGCCGGCGAACACCTCCTAAACTGGTTTGTTTTTAATTGAATTTAGTTTGTTTTTCTTATGCCAGAAATCAAAACGTAAACACAAAAATCAAGAACAAGTTTTCTTTATTAGAATTAGAAATTAGAAACTCTTTCAAAACTAAATCTTCTCTATGTCTTTCTCATGGAACAACTTTCCATAACACTCTTCTTGTTTACATAGAAACTATTCATAATTTTATTTGAAATATAAAAAGGCAAAACTTATCTAAATCTCTTAAACTGTGGAGGTCCCTTTAGTCCGGTAGTTTGACTAAAGATTCATTAATGCTTCTACATCAAGAGGTCCAGGGTTCAAACCCTTGAAATGCAAATTATGCCAGATTATAGATAAAAGAGTTACAAGAGATCTTAAACATGGTGCATGGCTTATCATCGAACATGCATCTCATATGGGATTACAAGAGATCTTAAACATGGGTGCATGGCTTATCATCGAACATGGATCTCATATGGGATTACAAGAGATCTTCAGCCATGGTTCATGGTGTATCAATCGAACATGGATCTCACGTGGCGGATCGAAGTGGCGCAAATCAGACGTGTATTCTCATTAGGTGGTAGAATTGTCGGTTAGAAAATCTACTGATGAGGTAAGTTGAATGTCTTACATATTCCCCCCCCCCAACACCTAGTTTGGCATTTTCATTGCATTAAGCATACTTCTTGTCATTCCCATTAAAGTTTGATTTCTTCTTTCAACAACACCATTTTTTCTGCAATGTGTAAGCCACTTTATATTCCTTGTTGCTCCATTTTATTCAAAAATTTGATCAAAATCATCTAAGGTAATCTCTTCCTTTATTGGTGCGAGAGATTTTAATGGTTGAGCTGATTTTCTTCTCATGCCTTCCTTAAACCTTTGAACTATCGAATGCCTCACTTTTCTCTTTCATTAGTATTGATACACATGTTCCTGGAGAAATTTTCAATTAAAACAAAGACATATCGATTGTATGCTGGTGTTGGTGGTATTATTGGTACGACACAAATGTCCATGAATCAACTCCAATTTCTTTGACACCGAAGCATGGTTTTAGTCATGAATGAGTATCTAATTGTTTTCCTACTAGACACACATCACATAAACTCTCCTCATGGTGTTGCACTCAGCATCCTTAAAGACCATCTCCTTCTTTACCCATCTTGTTCATGACACTGTAGCTGATCTGTCCTAGCCAAGCGTGCCACCTCCATGTAGCATCATCGTCTTGAACATGAAAGAACTTCAGATAGCTAATTTTCATTGGAGTCTTTATAAATATGGTTTTGATGATCTTATGACTCGTACTAGTGATATCTCATGATTTTGATAAGTTTTAGATTCATATTTCAGCATATTATTATCATTCTAGGTTGCATTAGGTCTTTATATTGCATTTGCATACATTATTACATTTGACAGGGTTCAGATTGCAGCAATTGGAAGTTTAAGGCGAAAATCAAGGGTTAAATTGTACATTATGGAAGTTTGGGGTTAAAATGTGATGTTAACAAGAGGTCAGGGACTAAGGTTGCAAATCCAGAATATCGCATGGGCTAAATTGCACGATTAGAACTTTTGGGCTGATTACGCGAGGACGTTTCTGCACATTCAATAGTCTTGGGGTCAATTCGTAATTGTCCAGAAGCTGAAGGACCTGTTTTGCAAATAATGTACCTTCCAATCCTGCTCCATATCTGGATGGTGTAGCGGGGATGCAGTGGCCGCTACCACAGAAGAAAAGTCACTATTGACCGGTTTATTCCGGTTTGACTTGGTTTATGGGATCAAACCAGCTCGAGTTTTTACCCTCTTACATATAGTTTTAGCCCCCAAAAACCCTAGAAGATCTCAATTTTCTCTCTGAAGACTTTGTTTCATATTGTAAAAGCTTGAATCTTTGATCATTTTTAAGGAAGTTCTTCATCTTAATTCTTGTTTCTCAATCTCATAACATGATTAACCTTGAATCTCCCATAGATTTAAGGTTTATCATGGAGTTCATTGAGTAGACATTCTTAGATTTATGGGTTAAGTAGATTAGGGTGATTAGGAGGATGTTTAGGATGATTCTTGCTTGATTAACTTTGTTCTATGGCTTATTAGGTGATTTTAATGCTAGGTTAAGATTGGGAAATCTAATCTAGATCATAAGTAGTTTCACGCCCGGAAGGTGTTCGATGAAATGCTTGAACAACCTAGTATTGTCCTATACATGCTTGGCCAACGGGAGTTGTTGTCAAGATGTTTAGTGGTTAGTAGACTTGTGTTTTATGCATGCTTGATTGGGTAAGGCCAACGGGAGTTGATGTCTAATTCATGATTAGCATAGGGATTATTGTCACGGGAAGTGGATTAGTCTATTTGAATGAGTTCTAGACCTATAGACCTTGTTGATTGTTTTGTTTGATCATCCTAGATTGAATCTTAATCACCCGACATCCGATGATCTTGCCCATGGATCTATCCTTAGCTATTGATTGAAAAGCTTGATTCTTGCGCTTGTTTCTTGTTAGGATTTGAGATCACTTTGTTTATAATTCTAGGGAGTTTAGCTAGTTACAAATCACACATCTTCCCTTATTTGCTTAGATTAGGAAAATTTGTGTATTCTTAGTGTTATAGATCATTAGTTCTCCTGTGGATTCGATCCTAAAGTGCTGCATCGATATACCATTCGATTGTGGTAGCGTGCACTTAGGTTAATTGGGCCTGTGGTAAAACGCAGAACATTAAAGAAGAAATCATTGGTGCACTTTTAAAACTACTTTGATGGATATTGAGTTGAATGCTTTTGTTGTTACTCCTAAGGTTTAAGTTCTCATTTTAAAGCATTTCCTCATCTTGTTCTTGAAAGTTTACTTGTGGACAAGTAAAGAGCAAGTTTGGGGGAGTTGATATCTCTTGTTTTTGATAAGTTTTAGGTTCATATTTTAGTTCATTATTATCATTTTAGGTTGCATTTAGGTCTTTATATTGCATTTGCATGCATAATTGCATTTAACAGGGTTTGGATTGCACAATTGGAAGTTTAAGGCGAAAATCAAGGGCTAAACTGCACATATGAAAGTTATGGGGTCAAAGCGTAATTATCCAGAAGCTTTGAGGACCTGTCTTGCAAATTGAGCAAAACCCACCATTGAAGCTCACGAAGCTTTCTCTTCACCGGATCCGTTCGTTCCAATGACGATACTCGAGCACGGGCTCGACTCAGAACACGACGGTGAGTCTATTGACGCGTACCAAAGGCTCCGTTGGTGGAGCAAATCATCGGAGATGGAGACTCAAGGAAGGCGAGACCTTGGAGTTGATGAGCACGAGCTCGGGCCGTGGAGATGAGTCGTAACGATGGTGAGGAGAAGCTCGAGTAGAACGAAGAAGAAGAGCTGATACTCGTGTTCGTTGAAGGATCATAGCGGCTTGACGTAACCGGATAGCAAGGCCGCTACATTAGATTTCCAAGCCCCCTGCTCCATATCTGGATGGTGTAGCGGATGCAGTGGCCGCCTACACAGAAGAAAAAGTCACTATTGACCGGTTTATTCCGGTTTGACTTGGTTTATGGGATCAAACCAGCTCGAGTTTTTACCCTCTTACATATAGTTTTAGGCCCCCAAAAACCCTAAGAGATCTCAATTTCTCTCTAAAGACTTTGTTTCATTGTAAAAGCTTGAATCTTTTGAATCATCTAAGGGAAGTTCTTCACCTTATATCTTGTTTCTCTTGCTCATTAAGATGATTAACCTTGAATCTCATATAGATTTTAAGGTTTATCATGGAGTTCATTGAGTAGACATTCTTAGATTCATGGGTTAAGTAGATTAGGGTGATTAGGTGAATGTTTAGGATGATTCTTGCTTGATTAACTTTGTTCTATGGCTTATTAGGTGATTTTAATGCTAGGTTAAGGTTGGGAAATCTAATCTAGATCATAAGTAGTTTCACGCCCGGAAGGTGTTCGATGAAATGCTTGAACAACCTAGTATTGTCCTATACATGCTTGGCCAACGGGAGTTGTTGTCAAGATGTTTAGTGGTTAGTAGACTTGTGTTTTATGCATGCTTGATTGGGTAAGGCCAACGGGAGTTGATGTCTAATTCATGATTAGCATAGGGGCTATTGTCACGGGAGTGGATTAGTCTATTTGAATGAGATTTAGACCTATAGACTTGTTGATTGTTTTGTTTGAGCATCCTAGATTGAATCTTGATCACCCGATATCGATGATCTTGCCCATGGATCTATCCTTAGCTATTGATTTAAAGTTTGATTCTTGCACTTGTTTCTTGTTTGAATTTGAGATCACATTGTTCATAATTCTAGGAGTTTAGTTTGTTACAAATCATCAATCTTCCCTTGTTTGCTTAGATTAGGAAATTTTGTGTATTCTTAGTGTTATAGATCACTAGTTCTCTGTGGATTCGATCCTAAAAGTGCTGCATCGATATACCATTCGATTGTGGTAGCGTGCCACTTAGGTTAATTGGCCTGTGGTAAAACGCAGAACATCAACTAGCTAGCAACCTTTCACAAGAATCTTGTAGTGTTAAGTAGTCATATTTTCATGCTAACCTTAGACCATGTTTATCAGCGTCTCTTAGAATGAGGTTCTTAACTAAATTTGACTTTTTTTTTTTTTTAATTTTTTTTGTTAAGAAACGGCTCTTAAGACTCTTATTTAAGAGACGTCTCTTAGGTTTTCTTAGTTAAAAGTTAAAGAAACGTATTTTAGAAAAGTTAAGAACCTCTGATAAGAGACCCTCAATGAACCTGCTCTTACACCCGTTCTTTGTTGCTTGCCCAAAACTCAATATATTGTGCTTTAGGTAGGGTATGTAGTAGATATCTTTGAGTGCCTTCTTTTCTCCAGTCATTCATATGATAGTAATCATACCATTTCCTACAATGTCAACAAAAGACCCATCACCGAATTTTAATTTTCCTTTTGTATTTTGATCCAAACTCGAACATGACTCCTTGTTCCCGTCATTTTTTACTCGCTCCATTGTCTAATACCAAAAAAAATTCATTTCCTTTGTTGATATCGAGATTCTTTGGAATTACTTTGTCTTCCTTCAAAAATACCACCTCATGAACATAGAGTGCGCCGTCTCGTGTTTCATTTAAATTTGTTTTTTGATGCCTTATTGGTCTCTCGAGATAAGTAGATGCGAAGTGACCCAGCTTGTCACATCTTTAACACATCACCTTGATCGATCTTTCTTTGGGTTATTGTTTCTTATATTTGGTGTCTCCTTCTTAGTTTGGCTATTGAATCTTTCTCGACCTCTGCCTCTACTACTCCAGCCTCTACCTTTTACTCGAAAACCTTCATAGTTCTATGACTGTTCTGGTCATTATTTGAAAACAGAAGTTTTCCTTGGTCTTCCTTCTGTATTTCTTCCCCTACATGTTCTTCATACGCCTTTGATCTTCCGATTATATCCTCAAATCCTGTAGATTTTAGGTACAATAGTTGCTCAAGAAACACTGCCATTTGTATGTACTTGTGTCGAGGAAGACCCTTAAAGAATTGTTCACCATCTTGGATTCTTCTATGTTTTCTTCTAACAAGGATGCTTTCGACGATAGGCTTGAGATCTTTCCTGCAAAGTCATCAACTGTGTGTCAGTATCATCCATATTCAACCTATCATAAACGTCATCAAAATCTGAAGTCTAGTATCTCTAACACGATTAGCTTCAAGGTGTTGAGATTTTGTGGCCTCTTGTATGTATTTTGATGCGGTTTGTTCTCCTACTTGAAGGATCAAGATTTCGAGAATGGATTGAAATAAGAGTGCTTTCGCCACATCATTCTTTTTTTTATCATCATAACCAGGTTTGATTTTTTCCCAGACTTCATGAATTCTCAATAAAACCTTCATCCAGTCGACCAAACTGTATGGTTTTTCGATGTCAGCATCATACATTAGATGGATGCGGATTTAAAGTTATTTTCTTCGCGGTGGAGCTCTAACCACGTCTCCCATGATTAGTTACGTGAATCTTCTTCCCCGCTTGGATCGAGTCTTCTCCTTACAGCTTTGATACCAATTCAAAACATAAACACAAAGATAAAGAACAACTTTCTTTATTAGATTTAGAAACTCTAACAAACCGAAATCTTCTTATGTTTTTTTTTGTAGAACAACTCTCCACAAGATTCTTATTTATATATAAACTATTTCTTATTCTATTTGGAATATAACAATCCAAAATTTATCTAAATCTCTTAAATGTATCTAGATTTTATTTGTGTGTTTATTTTATCTCTATAAACGCTTTTTTATGAGATAGTTTTCTGCCACAAGTTTTGGGATTTTCCAACAAAAAAGAGGACAAATAATAGTGTTCATGGTGGATAAAAGAAGAATTTTCTTGTTGAGCGAGTGAATATTATAAATAAATATCATAAATATTGGTAATGGAGAAATGGTATTTATATGTTTTTTATCGTGACTATTTGATGGAAGCAATACCGTTTTTCTTACTCTTTTGTTAGGGACAATGAAGCGGAAATGATCGAGAAGATTGCAAGAGATGTTTCTGATAGACTGAATGCCACACCCTCTAAGGATTTTGATGGCATGGTGGGACTTCAAACTCATTTGAGAGAAGTAACGTCTTTGCTTGATCTAGATAATGACGTTGTTAAGATGGTTGGAATCTCTGGTCCTGCTGGTATTGGTAAAAGTACTATTGCTAGAGCTATGCACACTCAACTCGCTGATAGGTTTCAGCTTACTTGTTTTGTGGACAACCTTAGGGGAAGTTATCATAGTGGTCTTGGCGAGTATGGTTTAAAATTGCGCTTACAAGAAGAATTCCTCTCAAAGGTTTTGAACCAAAATGGTATTAGGATAAGCCATTTAGGTGCAATAAAAGATAGGCTTCGTGACCTGAGAGTGCTCATCATTCTTGATGATGTGGATGATCTAAAGCAGTTAGAGGCTTTGGTTGGTGAAACTACATGGTTTGGTCCTGGAAGTAGAATAGTAGTTACCACAGAAGACAAAGAGCTTTTGCAGCAACATGGTATCAACAATACATACCATGTGGGATTTCCATCTTTGGAAAGAGCTACTAAGATCTTATGTAGATATGCTTTTAGACAAAACTATCCACTTAGTGGTTTTGAAAAGCTTGCCGAAACAGTAACGGAGCTTTGTGGTAACCTTCCATTGGGTCTCCGGGTGGTGGGTTCCTCTTTACGTGGGAAGAATGAGGAGGAATGGGAAGAAGTAATACGGAGGCTAGAAACTAGTCTTGATCATCGAGATATTGAAGAAGTACTAAGAGTCGGCTACGAGAATTTACATGAGAAAGAGCAATCTCTATTTCTCCATATTGCAGTCTTCTTCAACTACAAAGATGGTGAGCTTGTGAAAGTCATGTTAGCAGACAATAACATGGATATTAAATACATGTTGAAAATCCTAGCAAACAAATCATTCATAGATGTATCTGACGATGGAGAAATAGTGATCAACAAGTTGTTACAACAAGTGGGTATAAAAACCGTTCACAAAGAAGAACCTTGGAAGCGCCAGATATTAACAGATGCTCCGGAGATTTGTGATGTTCTTGAACGTGCCGAAGTAAGTTCTATTTCCTTTTTGCTGAAGTATATTCAAGAGAAATTTTCTATGATGACCATAAATTTGTTTTTATCTTAAATATAGCGTTTAAAGATAAAATATCAATAATATTTTATTAAAAAGGTAAATAATTATTTCTACCTCTATGAATCGGATGGGTTTTGGGAGTTAGATTATGACTAACTAATTATTTATATTTATATAACTAATTATTTATATTTATATATCTATAAAGTAAGCATATAAATTTATTTTTATCTCGAAACTGTTTTTGATTACTTTTCTTGTGTATTTTCTTGGGTGAAAAAATCTATTTTATTGTTATTTGAGAGAATTATCGTACTTTAACTTAACAAGTCATTTGTTGGAGGCAAAAACATACTACTTTTCGTGCCAATTAACAATATCTTTCTATATATATATTTGGAAGGGAAAATTCCATAAAAATATCTCAACTAAATTTCATTAAGTTTTTTGATACCCAAACTTTTTCGCTACCCATTTAATATTTAAACTAATTATTTTGATCATTTTAATATTTAAACTGTTAAACTATATCCATTTTAATACCCACAATTTATATATTTTAGTTAAATTACTAATAAATTTCAAATGAACCTTACAAAAAATTCTAAAAAAATTTAATTTTACTGCCTGTATGAAAGATAAAAGTAACTAAATTTTTATACTCTTGAAATTTGTAATAAAATGTTAAATTTTTAAATATTAAATTTACTTTGTTTTATGAAATAGAAAACAAATTCATTTTTACATTCAAAATTAATTTTAAATTTGTTTTACATTTTTTGATAATTTATTTACCTTAGATTTTAGAAAAAATTTAAATTTAATTTGAAACTTATTAGTATTTTTAGTTAAGATAAATAAAGTTTGGATATTAAAATGTGAAGATTTTTAAAAATTTGTGTATTAAAATAATCAAAATAATTAATTAAGAGTATTAAACTGGATAGCGAAAAAGTTTAGATATTAAAAATCTTAATGAAATTTTATTGGAGTATTTTTATGAATTTTTTCCTATTTGGAATAACTGGTTTAGGGTACAAGAGCTGTTTCGGGCATATCATTTGATATATCCGATATTGATGAGGTATTTATAAACCCTAGAGCCTTTAAAAGGATGCCTAATCTGCGATTCCTCAAAGTTTACGAAAGTAAAGATGATGGAAACTATAAAATGGACATACCTGATGAGGTGGAGTTTCCGCGTCGTCTAAGGTTACTAGATTGGGAGGCATACCCGAGCAAGAGCCTTCCTCCTAGATTTTTCCTGGAAAATCTTGTGGAACTCAATATGCAAGGCAGCCAACTCGAAAAGCTCTGGGAAGGAACTCCGGTTGGTTTTGATATTTCCTTACTATATATATATGTTTTGAAGACAAGTACTTTCTCATCATGTCTTTTGATGTACTCCCTTTTCTTGTGTGTTTTTTTTTGTAACATTCAGGCACTTACAAATCTCAAGAAGGTCGATTTGGCAGGGTCATGCAATTTAAAGGAACTCCCGGATCTTTCAAATGCTGCAAATCTTAAGAGATTGGTTTTGCGTTGGTGCATCAGTTTGGTAGAGATTCCTTCCTCTGCTGGAAATCTTGAAAAACTAGAATGGTTGGATATGAGTTTCTGTAGAAAGCTGCAAGTTGTTCCGTCTCACTTCAAACTGGCACCTCGTGCTTATGTCGACATGGAGGAATGCTCACAGATTAGGAAATTTCCAGATATTTCCATGAACACCAGAGCACTCGTAATCGCAGACACATTGTTGGAAAAAATGCCTGAACCATCAAATAGTCTTTGGTCTAGCCTTGAGAGTCTTAGTATATACGGCGATGGCGCAGATATTGAGGAACTTCCAGACTGGATCAAAGATCTCCACATGTTAAAATCGCTTAGTGTACATGACTGTTTGAAACTTGCATCACTGCCAGAGCTCCCTAGCTCACTGGAATCACTATTAGCAAGTAATTGTGATTCACTGAAGACCGTATGTCTGGACTATGAGTCTAAAATAGATTGCAGTTTCCCCAACTGCTTCAAATTGGGTGGAGAAGCACGGCGAGCAATTACAGAACTATCATGGAAAGCAGCCCTACCCGGAAGAACAATTCCTGCAGAGTTCGATCACAGAGCTCTAGGAAATTGCTTGACCATCCAATCACTGAGTAAAGATTTTCAAATTTTTAGGTTTTGCATTGTCATTTCCCCAAGACAACAGATTGAAAATTATCCTTGTTTGCTGTGTCGCATGCGCATCAACAATGGTAACCCCACTGACAAAAACATATTTTTCTATCTCCATAAGATCGAGGAGGAACATCTATGTATATCTTATACTGACTCTGATTTGGTTGAGGGACATGGATGCCTTGAACAAAAGAATGAGATAATGTTCGAGTTCATCACATGCGAGGATCTCGACATTATTGAATGTGGTGTCCAGATCGTGGCGGAAGAAAGCCATGAAGAAGAAGAAGAAGAAGAATTGAGTTTGGTGAAGCCGGCAAAGCGCCTCAAGACTCTCTGAACAGTAAATTTACGTATGGACTAATCAGCGACACAAAAGAAGATAACAATGGGGAAGCTGAGAATCATACATATTGCTAGAGCTGGTTCCTTCTCTGCTTTGATCTCTCTGACATTGTGAAGCATTGCAAGCTTTTTTTTTGTGAAAGAACCAAGCAGGAACCTGGAACCAAGCCTAGGTTTGGTGGTGAAGCCCTTTCATTAGCGAATCCCGCTCCTTTATCTCTTCAGCTCTTATGGGTGAAGCCCTTGCTGTGCGCTCAGCAGTCATGACTGCATCTTCATCAAATGTCCGCTCGCTGATAGTTCTCTCCGATCTCCAGGTTCTTATCAACACTTTGGTATCTTGCCCGGAACTGTTTGGTATGCTGTTTGACATTTATCACTTTAGTTTATCTTTTGATGTAATCTACTTTGCTTTTATTCTGCGGTTATGTAATGTGGAGGCTGACTATGTAGCTAAGTCATCTCTTCTACACTGAATATCACCCTCCTCTAGAGTGTAACTTTTAGAGTCTAATGAAAAGTAATTGTCCAAAAAAAAAAACCAATTCCAAAGGTTTTTGGAGTTGGCTGTGTATATGAGATACATTTATATTTGAAATGTATTTTACATCTCATGACCACATCTGAGAGAAGTACCAACAACACAAGCTTTCTTAGCAAGTTGCAAATGTAAAATCAGCCAAAGAAGTGGAATAACGCTTGCGAGACTCCTTCAGTCTGATTATTTCCAAGAACAAGCAATCTTGCCATATCGCGTTCAATTTTCCAGTCAGCTCGATACTTAATAATGAAAACCCACTTGCAACCTAATGCCTTCTTACCCCGAGGTAATTTCTCCATTGTCCAAGTAACTTGTTCTTCCAACACATCAATTTCATTTCCTACTGCCCCACGCCATCTTTCGTCAGTAAAATAGTTAACATAAGACTGAGGAATCACACCCGATGTAATAGCTGCAAGATAATCTTGATGATCCAGAGAAAAGTGAGAGCAGAAAATGTCATCATCAATCAGATACCAAAAAGAATCAACAAAATCGCAGTCTGAACCAGCATAAGTAGTATTAACATAGTCATATAGGTGTGTGGAAGAAATCTTATTACGACACCCTCTTTCAAGGTCTGGTTCATCCAAAACAAGAGCAGACAATGAATCAAAAAGTGTGTATGCAGGAGTTGTCGGTGACATTGGAGAAGACGAAGTTGGATAGTCATTCTCTTGTTGTGGGGACGGAGATGATCTAGGTATCCAGATGAGATCATCGATGGTGATGGGTTCAGTTAAAGGAACCAGTACAGACGAAGTTGTGTTAAAAAAATTTGTGTTTCCAACTTAAAATCAAATATAGGAAAAGCGGTAAGTAAAGTGCTACAAGTCGTTTATATATTAGTTAAGTCTCTTTCATATTTACAATATGGATCTTCTCTTCAACACCATTTCCTTGTGATAGTGGTGCGTATAACCATTAATATCAACAAAACCCATCATACCCCTTCGGTATAATGCATTTTCTAGTTATCTCGGTGGAATTGAGTCTTACTTGGACCATCAATTAATGGAATGATCATGCCATTTTGAGCTGGATTAATGGAACAGAGTACGGGCACGCTCTGATATCATGTTAATTTTTTGGGTTTCCAATTTAGAATAATTGGCGGTAAGTGAACTAACTCAAATCTCTTATATATTAGTTAAGTTGGTTTATATTTTCAAAGTAATATCTTTTCTCCAATCTTTAATACTCCCTCCGTTTCATTTTAGTTGTCGTTTTAGGTTTTTGCACACAGATTAAAAAAACATTTAATTTTACATGTTTTCAAAATAAAAACACAATTATCTATACACCTAACCATATTTCAACCAATTGAAAAATAAAATGATATATAAAGTCATTAAATTTTGCACTAAAATTATAAAACGACACTTATTTTTAAACGAAAAATTTACCCTACAACGACAAGTAATTTGAAACGGAGGTAGTATAACATTCAGGTCCTTGGAGCTGCCTCTGTATATGACCATTTTAAAATCTGAAGAGGGGATGAACTGGAACAAATCCAAGAGCTTAAAGTATAAACAAATCTTTTTACATGTGAAACGGCCAGAGGAAGCAAGTTTGTAGCTTCCGATGACTTTTACGAAGAACTAAATCTCCTTTTCAAAGTCTTGGCCACTCGATTGGTCTTCTTAAAATATATGAAAAACATTAGTTTATTTGAATCTTTTCTTTGTTAACAAAACTCAAAGACCACGACCACTTAACAACTCCATTCAAATTATAACGTGGCTACCTCAGTAGTCAGTAGAAGGAAGCATTCCTTTCCAATAACACATTATTTCAAAGTTAACAATATCTGATTTGATTCATCGGCAAACATCTCACTGTCCTTCGTGTTTATATTGTTGATAAGTCTTAGTGTTCAAATGATTCTAGATAGAAATCAAACAGCTGTTCTTTTCTATATTATGTTCAGAAGAAAATGTTCTTTTCTGACTTTGCTAAGCACAGAGAACAAATAAAATACTAATTAGTAATGTAAAATAAAATAAAGTCATATTTTCATGAAAATTTTGTAAATTTGTATTTTCCAGCAAAATTATATTTTTGTTAAAACCGTAAAATTGTTTTCCCACCGTAACCACAAATTATTATATTTTATGTTGAAGTAGTGAAATCACCTTTTTATTAAAATTATATGTTTCTCATAAAAACTATAAAATCGCATTTCCACTGATATCATATACCGTCACTGTTTAAAAAATAGCAGTAAAATGCAATTTTCCATCAATACTCTAAAATCACATACCTAAAGAGAGCTTCAACATCTTTTTTTTGTCATCAACATAAACATATTCAATACTAGGGTCGAGTCCGCACTTCGCGAAGGAATTTAATGCAGTTAAGTTTTTAGATCGATATATACATTTAGATTTAAAGAGCTGGTTATATACTTTGTGAATAGTATTTATATGTGATGTTTTTATTATATAGACAGTTACGATATTGAGAGATGAGGTCGTTGCAGTTTACTAAATTGTTTAATAACGTAGTTGTGATTCTATGAATATAATAATATTTTAATTATTTACATGATATAATTACTTTATTTGTTTGATGAGGTAGTTGCAGTTGACTAAATTGTTTTTATGTTTTCTTTTTAAAGTTATTTATATTGTCGCGCAAGTTACAACTATTTACTTTAGTTTCAAAGTGCAAAAGACGATATTGTGGTGCATTTTGCTTATTTTTAGTTGTGTAGCGATACTTTAGGAATGATAATAGGTTTGGTATTTTTGATTGTTTCATCTACTAGATCTTTTTACTTATAAAATATTGTGATTATGTAATCATCATTTTAGTTTTAAGAATTTGGTAACCACATAATTCATCATTTTGATACTTTAAAGTATCCGTGATATTTCATTTTTCATTTTTTTTGTTTTGCGGTATTTGATAAAACATGAAAAGTAATATCGTAAATGGATTTATTCTTGAATTTTATATATATTTGGATTAAATTATGTAATTTTAATAAATTATTATTTATTGACTAAATTTGCAACAAACGGCAGTTATATTATGTAATTTCACTAAATTATGTTTTTTGTTTATTCGTTAGAACATGATCTTATTTTATTTCTCAAACTAGTTTCCATAAAACTTTTGTTTTGATTACTTATTAATCATTGTTGTGGTTTCCATCATTTTTTTGTTTATGTTAATTTGTTGAAATTTGAGTTTAGCGACAAAAAAATAAACCAAATCGGATAATATTCACTTTTTCTTTTGGCTTAGAATTATTGAAATGTCAAAAACCCCAATATTCTAAATATATGTTTCTCCTTTGCGTTTTTATAGCTTCTCTATCAATTCTTGAAATTTTGTAATTTGAATTATATTATTTAATTGTTATTAAACTATTATATATCGACTAAATTATTTTCACCAAGCTCAAATTATAACATGTTATTTGTTTTAAGTCTTTATCAAGTTAATTTTTAATTCTTTTTAAATTATTTTTTTGATTATATATTAATCATCGGTTATGATTCCTTTATAATTTTTTGCCCCAATATTAAAGTTAGTGGCAAAAAAATGGGATTTTTTTTTGTTTGATCGAGTTTTACAAGGCGTTGTTCTGAATTTTATCTATTTGTTTTTCAAAATGTTAGATATTTTTAGATTTCATTATAAATTTCACTATATCATTATTTATTAACAAAGGGTTGATGATAAAATTTGGTTGGATTTACGGGTTATAAAAAGTTTGTTAACAAATTTAGTTTAAATGATAAGAAGATGAGAATTTAGGACTATTCGTCAATATTTTTTTATGTGTCAAGTTTATAGATAATCACTTGATGATGTGGCTTAAAGAGAACAGAGAAAAAAATTCTATCTTATATATAAATAGTATTTTAAATTATATTATTAAATTATTATATATTGACTAAAAGTTTTCACTAAACTCAAATTACATTATCTATTTTTACTAAATTTTTCTTATTTATTTTTATATCAAGTTAGTTTTTAAAACTGATTTTTCAAAATTCTTCTTTTGATTATGTATTAATGACTGTTAAACTTTTATCATTTTTCTGGTATAATCTTAAATTTAATGGTTAAAAATGGGATTCATTTATATCATTATTTTTTGTCCAAGTTTCATTAAACGTATAAATTCTCTCCTTATTGTTGTTATGAATTTTCTTTATTTTTTGTATGTTTAGATTATATTATATATTTTAGTCAATCCCCCAAGTTCATTGTTGAGAGAGTCTCGAGAAGCTTTGCTGGCTTCTTCAAACTCAGTCCTTCTTCTTCTCTCGCTTTCTCCTGTCATGATCTGGACACCACATTCAATAATGTCGAGCCCTTGCCCTGTGGTGAAGTCAAACATTATCTCATTATCCTGTTCAAGCCATCCATGCACGTTGACCAAAGCAGTGTAAGAAAAACACAGATGTTCCGCTTTGATATTAAGCGGATGCACTTTCATGTAATGGTCAGTGGAGCAACCCTTGTTTACACGAATGCGACACGAAAAGTTGGGATAATATTGTCTAATGGTTTCTTTACGGGAAACCACAATGCAAAACCTGAATTTTCTGAACTATGAATGGACGGTCAAGAAGTTTCCTATAGCTCGGTGATCAAACTCTGCAGGTATATTTTTGCTCAGTAGGCATCCCCACAGTGATTGCTAGATTACTCTTCTTGCTTCTAGACCCAAGTTGAAGCAGTTGGTGATATTGCAGCTTAATTCAGAGTCAAAGCCAGAGATAGAGTCTTCAATGATTCACATGATCTTACTATTAGTGTTTTGAGTGAGTCGGGGAGTTCTGGTAGTGAAGCAAGTTTTGGACATCCAACTACAATAAGCAATAGTAACCCATGCAAATATTTGATACAATATGGAATTCTCTCAATATTTTACCTATATCCGAATATATCGAGATACTTGAGGGCAGACCAATGCCTAACTGACTTAGGAAACTCTTATATCTTCGAAACTGCGATTTAAAGATCTCTTATGTTCGTGGACCTATCTGGGAAGTTTCTCAACTGTCTGCATCCCTTCAAGCCAGCATGACCAAGACGTGCCAAATTGAAGAGAGCCGGAACAACTTGTAGCTTTAAACAGTTACTCATATCCAATAACTCAATTTTGTGAAGAATTCCAATAGAGGAGTGAATCTCTACCAAACTCCTGCAACCACACAATTTCAGTTCCTCGAGCATTGCAGCATTTGAAAGATATGGGAGTTCCATCTTCTTCAGATTTGCAAGTGCCTGAATGTAAAACAACACAACAAAAGGAAGAGCATCAAGACATGATGAGAATATACTTGTCTTCAAAAGCAATTATCAAAACCAACCTGAGTTCCTTCCCAGAGCTTTTCAAGGTGGCTGTATGTCATATGGAGTTTCACAAGATTTCCCAGGCAAAAGCTAAGAGGAATACTCTTGCTAGGGCCTGCTTCCCAATGTTGTAACCTCAGACGAGGGGGAAACTCTATCTCCTTAGGTATATGCAATATTTTATTTCCATCATATTTACTTCTGTATATTCTGAGGAACCGTAGATTAGGCATCCTTTTAGAAGCTTTAGGGCTTATAAATACTTCAACAATACCAGATATATCAAATGATATGCCGGACACTTCTCTAGTACCCTAAACCAATTATTCCAATTATATAGTGTTAGTCACTTAATTGTTTGAAGTATAAATTAATGAAGAATGAATATATAGAAAATACAACAGAAAAACTTACTTTGGCACGTTCAAGAACATCACAAATCACTTGAGCGTCTGTTAAGATCCGACGTTTCCAAGGTTTTTCTTTATGGACGACCTTTTTACCCACTTGTTGTAGTAACTTGTGCATCACTATTTCTCCATTGTCAGATACATATATGAGAGATCTGTTTGCTAGGATTTTCAACCCGTGTTTGATATCCGAGTCATTGTCTGCTAACATGGCTTTCACAAGATCACCATCACAATTGTTGAAGAAGACTGCAATATGGAGAAATAGAGATTGCTCTTTTTCATGTAGACTTTCATAACCGACTCTTAGTACCTCCTCGATGTCTTGATGATCAAGAATACTTTCCCTGAATATTACTTCATCCCACTCATCCTCATTCTTCCCACGTAAAGAGGAACCCAGCCAACGGAGACCTAATGGAAGCTCACCACAAAGCTCTGTTGCTTTTAATGCAAGCTCTTCAAAACCGTAATGCGGATTGCTTTGTCTAAAAGCATATCTACACAGGATCTCAAGAGCTTCTCTTCTAGATGGAAACTTCACATTGTATGTGTTGTTGATATCATGTTGCTGGAGAAGCTCTTTGTTTTCTGTGGTAACTATGACCCTACTTCCAGGACCAAACCAAGAAATATCTCCAGCCAGTGCCTCCAATTGTTTTATATTGTTCACATCATCAAGAATGATGAGCACTCTCTGGTCGTGTAGCCTTTCTTTTATCACACCTAAATGGCATATTCTCAAATTATTTTGGTTCAGGGTCTTTGAAAGCAGCTCTTCTTGTAAGCGAAACTTCAAACCATACTCATCAAGACCAATAGGATAGGTTCCTCTAAGGTTGTCCACAAAACAAGTAAGTTGAAACCTATTAGACAATAGACTATGCAACGCTCTGGCAATCGTACTCTTACCAATGCCTGCAGGACCAGTGATTGCAACCATCTTAACTTTATCATTATCTAAGTCGAGCAAATACTCCATTTCTCTCAAATGAGCTTCAAGTCCCACCATGCCATCAAAAGCCCTAGATGGTGTTGCATTTAGTATATTCGAAACATCGGTAGCAATTTTCTCAATCATATCCGCTTCATTGACCCTAACAAAAGAGGAAACAAATTGTTTGCATCAAATTGTCATGAAAAAAAGGATGTAGCATTCTCTTTCCTCAAATGGAATCATAACATAACAAAATTCTTCTTTGTTATCTTTCCCTAAATGGAGTCATTATCTTTTGTCATGAAAATTCTCCAAAAGATACTTGATGGAAACAATTGTCATAAATTGTTTGGATCCTAAAAAACTTCCCAATTATCTGTTAATGTCAATCCTCTCAGTCTATGGTATCGTCAAATTTGGATTAAAACAATTAAATGAAACAGCTATGTTTTGATTAAATATATACTTCAGTAAGCCACTTTAACACATAATTTAGACCTAAAAATTACATGTCTGTAAAATTGACTGCATAATGTCAATTAAGTTGAATATAAAAGCGAATGTGGTAAACTGAAAAGTTAGTATTTGTATTTGTGACCGATATAATAATCCCCTAGATATTATTTGACAAGTGATTTGTCATGTGTCAACACCATATTAATTTTGAAAGAAAAATTATGACATGACATGGCTCGAGTTAATTGTGACATAGACATTTAAAACTAATGTTGATTTATATTTTTAGTAAGGTTTTAGAATATGGTAACAACTCATAAATCATCATTAATACAACAATAAATAATATAATAATAGAAATAGAAATATAATATTATTTTATAATTTTTGAAATGTTCTTTAGCTTTTTTTATAATTGTATAATTTTATCACTAAAACAATTATTCAACGTTTTATGCAGTTTTTTTAATAAATTGTAATTTCTAATCTCAATACCATTAGTTTTTTAATATCTATAAATTTAAAAATATTATTTATTTTTATTTATTTTTACTTATTTTTACTTTTTGATATAAACCTAACAAAAAATTTCTCTTAATTTTATAGAATTTAATTTAATATATTTTAACCAAAAATAGATAAAATTTATTTTCAAGATTATTATTTTAAAGATATACATATATATTATTAAATAAAATTATTTATTTTATCTTAATTTTACATACAATTAAATTCGAAATTAGTTAAATATTGTAAACAAATAATAAAATATAAAAATATTTTAAAATAGAATTTAGATTTTAAAATTTTATTTCTGCACATGGTGCATGAAAACATCTAGTACTCTATTATTTTTCTAACTCGACTTATGCAAATATGATTCTTCCTCTAGTTCATCACAATAACATTACTATTAGTTAATAGATGCTGAAAACAACTTAAGTTGATCTAATTAAAACACAAACCAGTTTTGGAAGTGCTCTCCGGCTATATTGCCAACATCGGTCAAAGACTGGCTCCATTTTCGTCTCTTCTCATCGGTATTACGAGCACAAGTTTCATTGAAAGCTTTCCCAAATTTGCCGCCTTGTTTCCGTACATCAGATGGATCTATTCCGTAGAAGACGGTCATCACGGTTTGTCCCATATCTTCTTTGCACTTCAAAATCTCCAACAGCTCATCCAAACACCAGCTGGAAGAAGCATAGTTCTCTGAGAGCACCACTATCGAGATTCTCGATTCTCTGATCGCTTGCGTGAGTTCAGGGCCAATGGTTTGACCTCTCTTGATGCCTTGATCATCGAACATGGAAATCCCGTTGGTGTTAAACTGTTTTCGTAAGTGACTGAGAAAGGTTTTGCGCACGTCTGCTCCATGGAAGCTCGTGAAGACGCGATATCTCCAGGTGCGCTGCGGGGAAGACGAAGAAGAAGAAGCCATGAGAGAGGTCATACTTGAGAGGATCGTGAGCAGTCTTGAAAGGCCTCCGTTGACTTATTGAGAGAAGTTTTTGCGGTTTCGAACCCAATTATTATCGTCCTTTTTAAAAGTGAAAATAATTTGAATCAGTCATCGTGATAATAATTTTAAAATCTGACCGAAAGAAAAAATCAATTGTCATATACAATAAGCTTTTGTTAAAAGGGAAATCACCAAGTCCCTGTCCATTATATTGAATTCTAATGTAAGGTAGACAAACCTACCAAAACACTAGCTTAATTATTAGTATTAGTTAATGTGGTAAATCACAACTCAGGCCTTAGGAATTGATTTCAGGTTCATCATCCGAGCTGTTTTTCTTTCAAAACAAAATGATTTAATATTTTGAAATGCTGTTATCAACTTTTAGATTGCAAGTAATATTTTTCTTTTTTTGAGAAAATCTATAATCTGCCTTAGTTTGCAAAACCCTAGAAGCTAATGATAGTTGCGAGTGACTTTCTCCACAACCATCATATAAAGGATTTTTCGCTCCTTCTAACAACTCGTAGAATTTCTTTGGATAGTTGCAAACCGGATCTACTACATTTTGATAACCATCGTGTTGATAGTTATGAAAACTCATATTTTCACGAAATGCATCATTTACTATTTCCAAATATCTATCTTCTACTACACTGCCAACTTCTTCACTACCACTTAAATGCGTCCTATCAACATAACTCGTTCCTAATGCCATGTCGATTTCTTCTCCATGCTTGTACCAGATATAATAGTCTTGCATAAATCCTTTACTATATATATGCTTCAAAATTCTTTGTCCCGGGAGAAATTTCTCGTTTCTGCAACCACTACAAGGACAGAAAAACTTACCCCCATTGCTCTGCGTTAGAAGCTGACTATTTGCAAAAGTCATGAATTGATCTACCCCCGCTATGAACTCTTCCGCGAAGTTCATTGTTCCTTCATCGATCCTCTTGTACATCCATCTTGTTTACAAGCAGAGATATCGGCTCTTAATTGATGTACACGAGTATCATCTCAAGTAGAGAATCTTTCTTTTAGATCAGACCACATCATAGAGACATCTGAGACCAGAGATATTGATGTTCGTAGATGTGGTTCAATGCTGCTATATATCCATCCAATGATCATTGCATTAACCATATCCCATCGTTCAGCTTCATCTTCTTCATCAGGTCTTTTAAAAGTTCCATTGATGAACCCTAACTTTCTCTTTGTTCGAAGAGAATTAGTCATCAATTTCGCCCATTTTCATAATTGGAGAGAGTCACCCACAGCTTCATGCAAGGATAGTGAATATTGTAGAATTTGATGTCACTATGGGTCCATTATGGTTTTTGCCTCCAAGTCTCCACTAACCTAACTTTCAAATTTTATAACAACTACACGATTGAGATGTTTTGGACTTTCAAGCATTTTATTCATTAGTCAATCGAATTAAGCACGGAAGCATGGTCATAGATTGGAAAAAATGTGTATTTGAATCTTAACAATTTGCGTGTGTCTTTTGATATTTCAACTTTGATATTATACCAGTTTAAACATTAACGGAATTTTATTTCACATAAACTAGATGAATTATCAATTTTGATATTAGTTGTGATTCATTTATTGACCATCCGGTTTGAGGATTATTCAGGTCTAACTTTAATCGATATAGATCGAATTGATTTCCCGGTAACAAAAGCTTATTGTATAAGAAGACAGAATACCAAACCCACCATAATTTTATTCTCGTGGTCATATTTTAAAATCATTGCCGAGTCAACAACTGAACAGGTCGAGCCAAAAAAATAATTCAATAAGCCATAACACTCTTGTTTATCCAACACATCCTATGAATCTACTGTGATTTTTTTTTTTCAAAGCCACTCACGAGTCACGATCCTCTCAAGTATGAACTCTCTCATGGCTTCTTCCTCTTCGTACTCGCCTCGCACCTGGAGGTACTGCGTCTTCACGAGCTCCCATGGACCGGACGTGCGTAAGACCTTCCTGAGTCACTTGCGCAAACAGTTTACCTGTAATGGGATTTCAATGTTTAATGATCAAGGGATTGAGAGAGGCCAAATCATTGGCCCTGAATTCACGCAAGCGATCAGGGAATCGAGGATCTCGATCGTGGTACTTTCAAAGAACTATGCTTCTTCCGGCTGGTGTTTGGATGAGCTGCTGGAGATTTTGAAGTGTAAGGAAGATATTGGACAAATCGTGATGACCATCTTCTACGAAGGAGTAGATCCAGCTGATGTGCGGAAACAGACCGGAGATTTTGGGAAAGCTTTCAAGGAAACATGTGCGCGTAAAACAAAGGAGAAGGAGGAAAGATGGAGTCAAGCTTTGGAGTATGTGGGCAACATAGCCGGCGAACACCTCCTAAACTGGTTTGTTTTTAATTGAATTTAATTTGTTTTTCTTATGCGAGAAATCAAAACGTAAACACATAAATAAAGAACAACTTTTCTTTATTAGAATTAGAAATTAGAAACTCTTTCAAAACTAAATCTTCTCTATGTCTTTCTCATGGAACAATTTTCCATAACATTCTTTTTGTTTACATAGAAACTATTTATATATTCCAAATTTAGAAACTATTTATAATTCAATTTGGAATATAACGCAAAAGTCTTTAGATCTCTTGAGCTGTGGAAGCCACTTAGTCCAGTGGTTTGACTAAAGTGGTTTGACTAAAAATTCATTAATGCATCTACATCAAGTGATCCAAGGTCCAAACTCTTGAAATGCAAATTATTCAAATTATAGAGAAAAGAGTTACAAGAGTCTCTAACATGGTGCATGGCGTATCATCGATCTCATATGGGATTACAAGAGATCTTAAACATCATGCATAGCATATCATCGAACATGGATCTCACGTGGCGGATCAAAGTGGCGCAATCAGACGTGTATTCTCATTAGGTGGTAGAATTGTCGGTTGTAAAATCTTCTATGTAATATTTCTCATTATTGTAATACCATAATTAACTAGACATTAAAAAATCTTAAACTTATCTAAATCTTATTTGTGTATTTATATCTTATCTCTTTTAACTCATATTAATGAGATAGCTTATTCCACAAGTTTTGGAATTATCCAACATTACCCCCCTTAATTCCAACTTGAATTATGGGATGACCGATTTCTTGAACTCCAATTAAACTCTTCATTTCTTTAAACTTGATCCTTACTAACGGCTTGTTAAAAATGTCTGCCTTCTGCTTTACTCTGGGCACATTCTCTACGTTGATTTGACCATTCTCCACACACTCACGTATTAAAATGATATTTTAAAAGTATGTGTTACTCCTACTGTGGAAAACAATATTCTTAGTAGTAGCTATGGCTGATTTGTTGTCAATGCTAAGTATGAACTTATCGTCTTCTTCACTTAGTCACTCAAAAATTCCTTAAGCTATCTAGCTTATTATGCAGCTTCTATTGCTGCCCTCAAACTCAGCTTCACATGAAGAGAATGTAACAGCATTGCGACTCTCCCAAATAATCAACGGTAACCCAAAGTAGAATACGTGTCATGAGGTACTTCTCCCATCATCAACATCAATATTGTGACTACAATTACTATATCCAATGACCCTCCTTAACCCATCCCTTCAGAAGTAAAGACCAAAGTTCGTAGTTCCTCTTACATACCTTAGTATATGCTTGATAGCCTGTCAATGAGAGTCCCTTGGGCTTTGCATATATTGACTTAGAACACCAACTGCAAAAGATAGGTATGGTCTCGTGTGGAGAAGATACCTTAGACATCCTATTGTTCTTCTGAATTCCGTAGCGTTTTCTTCTGTCTGTCTTCAACTTTTGAGATCTTTAAAATCGACTCCATTAGTACATGAGTCAAGTTACACGTTTGCATCTTTGTATCAACAAGAATTCCTTGAGCATATCTTTCTTGTTTTAGTCCTAATCTCATAAGCTCCTTGAATTAATTATATGCCAACATATTACGTTAACTTTACTAAGTCTGACATCTCGAACTTCCTTGACATCTCTTCTTTAAATTGCTTGATTATTTTAAGTGAAGTCCGCGTTACAAACAGATCATCAACGTAGATAACCACTAGTAAGAAGCATTCTTCTTCATTTTTACGATAAACTGAGGGCTCCTTTGTGCATTTCTTCAAGTTCATATCCTTTAGAACTTGATCAAGTTTGATATTCCATGCTCTAGGGGCTTGGCGTAGACCATATAAGGCTTTGTGTAGCCTATATACTAGATCTTATCATCCATTCTTTTCAAAGTCCTCATATTGAGTTACATATACTAACTCCTTTAGATCACATTCAAGAAATTTGTCTTCACGTCCATGTGTTGTATCTCTCAACTGTTTGTTTCTGCGAAGGCTACAAGAAGACGTATAGTTCCTAGACGTGCTACTGGAGCAAACACTTTTGTCGAAATCTATACCTTGTCTTTTTACATATCATTTTGCTACAAATCTTGCCTTATAATTATTCACTGTGCCATCTGCTTTTCTTTTTATCTTGTAGATTCATTTTAGCCATATTGGTTTAGCACCAACATATCTATCTACAAGTTTGCACATCTTGTTTCTTGTAATAGAGTCCAACTACACTACCATAGCTTCAACCCATTCTCTTGTGTGCTTAGCTTTACGAAATATTTTGGGCTCATCATCTACTATGAGCAACAACATTGTACTTTCTTGATCTTCAAGTAACACATAATCATCAAGATACCTTGGTTTCGTTATAGCGCGACTATGTCTTGTTATTACCCGTTGACCACCACCAACTTGTTTCATATTGTGGCCTATGTATTCTTCTTCTTCCTCATCTTGGTTCATAGGTTCTTGAATATGATCATTGTCATATTCATTACCATCCTTTATGTAGACATTATGTGGAAGCTTAAGGATAATTGGTTCACAACTAGTTTGGTTTGTTGTAGATGATAAATCCCAAGCCTTTTTCTCGTCAAAGATCACGTCTTTACTAACCATCACTATTCCTGCAACTGGACGATAAAGTATATAAAGCTTTAGAACCCGACTCAGTTCCAAGATTAATTTCACTCTTTGATCTCTCATCCAACATCTTAAGGTGATGGCCGATGATTTTTGCATGTGTGCCACAACCAAAAATCCTTAAGTGTTTGATGTTTGGTTTATTGGATGTGAGACACTTGTATGGGGTTTAATCCTCTTAAGGTCTTTAGAAAATCTACTGATGAGGTAAGTTGAATGTCTTACATATTCTCCCCACACGTAGTTTGGCATTTTCATTGCATTAAGCATACTTCTTGTCATTCCCATTAAAGTTTGATTTCTTCTTTCAAGAACACCATTTTGCTGCAATGTGTAAGCCACAGTTATATGCCTTGTTGCTCCATTTTATTCAAAAATTGATCAAACTCATCTAAGGTAATCTCTTCCTTTATTGGTGCGAGAGATTTTAATGGTTGAGCCGATTTGCTTCTCAATGCCTTCCTTAAACCTTTGAATCTATCGAATGCCTCACTTTTATCTTTCATTAGTATGATACACATGTTCCTGGAGAAATTTTCAATTAAAACAAAGACATATCGATTGTATGCTGGTGTTGGTGGTATTATTGGTACGCACAAATGTCCATGAATCAACTCCAATTTCTTTGACACATGAAGCATTGTTTTAGTCAAGAATGAGTATCTAATTTGTTTTCCTACTAGACACACATCACATAAACTCTCCTCATGTGTTGCACTCAGCATCCTTAAGACCATCTCCTTCTTTACCATGTTGTTCATGACACTGTAGCTGATATGTTCTAGCCAAGCGTGCCACCTCCATGTAGCATCATCGTCTTGAACATGAAAGAAATTCAGATAGCTAATTTTCATTGGAGTCTTTATAAATATGGTTTGATGATCTTATGACTCGTACTAGCAACCTTTCACTAGAATCTTGTAGTGTTAAGTAATCATATTTTCATGCTAACCTTACACCCGTTCTTTGTTGCTTGCCCAAGACTCAATATATTGTGCTTTAGGTAAGGTATGTAGTAGATATCTTTGAGTGCCTTCTTTTCTCCAGTCGTTCATATGATAGTAATCATACCATTTCCTACAATGTCAACAAAAGACCCATCACCGAATTTTACTTTTCCTTTTGTATTTTGATCCAAACTCGAATAGGACTCCTTGTTCCCGTCATTTTTTACTCGCTCTTGTCTAAATACCAAACACTTTCATTTCCTTTGTTGATATCGAGATTCCTTGGAATTACTTTGTCTTCCTTCAAAAATACCACCTCATGAACATAGAGTGCGCTGGCCTCTTGTGTTTCATTTAAATTTGTTTTTTGATGCCTTATTGGTCTCTCGAGATAAGTAGATGCGAAGTGACCCAGCTTGTCACATCTTTAACACATCACCTTTGATCGATCTTTCTTCGGGTTATTGTTCTTATCTTTGGTGTCTCCTTCTTAGTTTGGCTATTGAATCTTTCTCGACCTCTGCCTCTACTACTCCAGCCTCTACCTTTTCCTCGAAAACCTCCATAGTTTCTATGACTGTTCTGGTCATTATTTGAAAACAAAAGTTTTCCTTGGTCTTCCTTCTGTATTTCTTCCCCTACATGTTCTTCATACGCCTTTAATCTTCCGATTATATCCTCAAATCCTGTAGATTTTAGGTATAGTACTTGCTCAAGAAACACTGCCATTTGTATGTACTTGTGTCGAGGAAGACCCTTAAAGAATTGTTCACCATCTTGGATTCTTCTCCTGACAAGAATGCTTTCGACGATAGGCTTGAGATCTTTCCTGCAAAGTCATCAACTGTGTCAGTATCATCCATATTCAACCTGTCATAAACGGTCATCAAAATCTGAAGTCTAGTATCTCTAACACGAGTAGCTTCAAGGTGTCGATATTTTATGGCCTCTTGTATGTATTTTGATGTGGTTTGTTCTCCTACTTGAAGGATCAAGATTTCGAGAATGGATTGAAATAAAAGTGCTTTCGCCACATCATTCTTTTTTTTATCATCATAACCAGGTTTCATTTTTTCCCAAACTTCATGAATTCTCAATAAAACCTTCGTCCAATCGACCAAACTGTATGATTTTTCGATGTCAGCATCATACATTAGATGTATGCGGATTTAAAGTTATTTTCTTCGCGGTGGAGCTCTAACCACGTCTCCCATGATTGGTTACGTGAATCTTCTTCCCCGCTTGGATCGAGTCTTCTCCTTACAGCTTTGATACCAATTCAAAACATAAACACAAAGATAAAGAACAACTTTCTTTATTAGATTTAGAAACTCTATCAAACCGCTTCTTTATGTTTTTTTTTGTAGAACAACTCTCCACAAGATTCTTATTTATATATAAACTATTTCTTATTCTATTTGGAATATAACAACCCAAAATTTATCTAAATCTCTTAAAGGTATCTAGATTTTATTTGTGTATTTATTTTTTATCTCTATAAATGTTTTTTATGAGATAATTTCTTCCACAAGTTTTGGGATTATCCAAAAAAAAGGACAAATAATAGTGTTCATGGTGGATAAAAGAGGAATTTTCTTGTTGAGCGAGTGAATATTAGAAATAAATATCATAAATATTGGTAGCGGAGAAATGGTATTTATATGTTTTTTCCTCATGACTATTTGATGGAAGCAATACCGTTTTTCTTACTCTTTTGTTAGGGACAATGAAGCGGAAATGATCGAGAAGATTGCAAGAGATGTTTCTGATAGACTGAATGCCACACCGTCTAAGGATTTTGATGGCATGGTGGGACTTCAAACTCATTTAAGAGAAGTAACGTCTTTGCTTGATCTAGATAATGACGTTGTTAAGATGGTTGGAATCTCTGGTCCTGCTGGTATTGGTAAAAGTACTATTGCTAGAGCTATGCACACTCAACTCACTGATAGGTTTAAGCGTACTTGTTTTTTGGACAACCTTAGGGGAAGTTATCATAGTGGTCTTGGTGAGTATGGTTTGAAGTTGCGCTTACAAGAAGAATTCCTCTCAAAGGTTTTGAACCAAAATGGTATTAGGATAAGCCATTTAGGTGCAATAAAAGATAGGCTTCGTGACCTGAGAGTGCTCATCATTCTTGATGATGTGGATGATCTAAAGCAGTTAGAGGCTTTGGTTGGTGAAACTACATGGTTTGGTCCTGGAAGTAGGATAGTAGTTACCACAGAAGACAAAGAGCTTTTGCAGCAACATGGCATCAACAATACATACCATGTGGGATTTCCATCTTTGGAAAGAGCTACTAAGATCTTATGCAGATATGCTTTTAGACAAAACTATCCACCTCGTGGTTTTGAAAAGCTTGCCGAAACAGTAACAGAGCTTTGTGGTAACCTTCCATTGGGTCTCCGGGTGGTGGGTTCCTCTTTACGTGGGAAGAATGAGGAGGAATGGGAAGAAGTAATATGGAGGCTAAAAACTATTCTTGATCATCGAGATATCGAGGAAGTACTAAGAGTCGGCTACGAGAGTTTACATGAAAATGAGCAATCTCTATTTCTCCATATTGCAATCTTCTTCAACTACAAAGATGGTGATCTTGTGAAAGTCATGTTTGCAGACAATAACTTGGATATTAAATACATGTTGAAAATCCTAGCAAACAAATCACTCATAGATGTATCGAACAATGGAGAAATAGTGATGCACAAGTTGTTACAGCAAGTGGGTATAAAAACCGTTCACAAAGAAGAACCTTGGAAACGCCAGATATTAACAGATGCTCCGGAGATTTGTGATGTTCTTGAACGTGCCGAAGTAAGTTCTCATTCCTGTTTGCTGAAGTATATACAAGAGAAAATTTCTATGATGACCATAATTTTTTTTTATCTTAAATATAGCGTCTAAAGATAAAATATCAATAATATTTTATTAAAAAGGTAAATAATTATTTAAACCTCTATGACTCGAATGGGTTTTGGGAGTTAGGTTTATGACTAACTAATTATTTATATTTATATAACTAATTATTTATATTTATATATCTACAAAGTAAGCATATAAATTTATTTTTATCTTGAAACCGTTTTTGATTACTTTTCTTGTGTATTTTCTTGAGTGAAAAAATCTATTTTATTGTTATTTGAGAGAATTATCGTACTTTAACTTAACAAGGCATTCGTTGGAGGCAAGAAAATACTACTTCTTGTGCTAATTAACAATATCTTTATATATATATGTATTTGGAAGGAAAAGTTCCATAAAAAATACCTCTACTAAATTTATTAAGTTTTTTGATACCCAAATTTTTGCTACCCATTTTAATATTTAAACTAATTATTTTGATCATTTTAATATACAAACTTTTAAACTATGTCCATTTTAATACTCACAATTTATATATTTTAGTTAAACTACTAATAAATTTCAAATGAAATTTTAAAAATCTCTAAAATTTACAAAAAAATCTCAAATTTTTTTAATTTTACTGCATGTTTGAAAGATAAAAGTAACTAAATTTTTTATAATCTTAAAATTTGTAATAAAATGTTAAATTTTTAAATATTAAATTTATTTTGTTTTATTAAATAAAAAAATTCATTTTTACATTCAAAATTAATTTTAAAAGAAATTTACATTTTTGATAATTTATTTAACTTCTTCCTAAATATTAAAATAAAATTAGAAAATTTTCATATTTTCTCTTAGATTTAAAAAAAAATTAAATTTCATTTGAACTTATTAGTATTTTTAGTTAAGGCAAATAATGTTTGGATATTAAAATGGGAAGGTTTTTAAAAGTTTGTATATTAAAATAAACAAAATAATTAATTGGGAGTATTAAATTGGATAGCGAAAAAATTCAGATATTAAAAATCTTAATGAAATTCTATTGGAGTATTTTTATGGAATTTTTCCTGTTTGGAACAATTGGTTTAGGGTACAAGAGCTGTTTCGGGCATATCATTTGATATATCCGATATTGATGAGGTATTTATAAACCCTAGAGCCTTTAAAAGGATGCCTAATCTGCGATTCCTCAAAGTGTACAAAAGTAAAGATGATGGAAACTATAAAATGGACATACCTGATGAGGTGGAGTTTCCACGTCTAAGGTTACTAGATTGGGAGGCATACCCGAGCAAGAGCCTTCCTCTTAGATTTTTCCTGGAAAATCTTGTGGAACTCAATATGCAAAGCAGCCAACTCGAAAAGCTCTGGGAAGGAACTCCGGTTGGTTTTGATATTTCCTTACTATATATATATGTTTTGAAGACAAGTACTTTCTCATCATGTCTTTTGATGTACTCCCTTTTCTTATGTGTTTTTTTTTGTAACATTCAGGCACTTACAAATCTCAAGAAGGTCGATTTGGCAGGGTCATGCAATTTAAAGGAACTCCCGGATCTCTCAAATGCTGCAAATCTTAAGAGATTGGTTTTGCGTTGGTGCATCAGTTTGGTAGAGATTCCTTCCTCTGCTGGAAATCTTGAAAAACTAGAATGGTTGGATATGAGTTTCTGTAGAAAGCTGCAAGTTGTTCCGTCTCACTTCAAATTGGCACCTCATGCTTATGTCGACATGGAGGAATGCTCACAGATTAGGAAATTTCCAGATATTTCCATGATCACCAGAGCACTCGTAATCGCAGACACATTGTTGGAAAAAATGCCTGAACCATCAAATAGTCTTTGGTCTAGCCTTGAGAGTCTTAGTATATACGGCGATGGCGCAGATATTGAGGAACTTCCAGACTGGATCAAAGATCTCCACATGTTAAAATCGCTTAGTGTACATGACTGTTTGAAACTTGCATCACTGCCAGAGCTCCCTAGCTCACTGGAATCACTATTAGCAAGTAATTGTGATTCACTGAAGACCGTATGTCTGGACTATGAGTCTAAAATAGATTGCAGTTTCCCCAACTGCTTCAAATTGGGTGGAGAAGCACGGCGAGCAATTACAGAACTATCATGGAAAGCAGCCCTACCCGGAAGAACAATTCCTGCAGAGTTCGATCACAGAGCTCTAGGAAATTGCTTGACCATCCAATCACTGAGTAAAGATTTTCAAATTTTTAGGTTTTGCATTGTCATTTCCCCAAGACAACAGATTGAAAATTATCCTTGTTTGCTGTGTCGCATGCGCATCAACAATGGTAACCCCACTGACAAAAACATATTTTTCTATCTCCATAAGATCGAGGAGGAACATCTATGTATATCTTATACTGACTCTGATTTGGTTGAGGGACATGGATGCCTTGAACAAAAGAATGAGATAATGTTCGAGTTCATCACATGCGAGGATCTCGACATTATTGAATGTGGTGTCCAGATCGTGGCGGAAGAAAGCCATGAAGAAGAAGAAGAAGAAGAATTGAGTTTGGTGAAGCCGGCAAAGCGCCTCAAGACTCTCTGAACAGTAAATTTACGTATGGACTAATCAGCGACACAAAAGAAGATAACAATGGGGAAGCTGAGAATCATACATATTGCTAGAGCTGGTTCCTTCTCTGCTTTGATCTCTCTGACATTGTGAAGCATTGCAAGCTTTTTTTTTTGTGAAAGAACCAAGCAGGAACCTGGAACCAAGCCTAGGTTTGGTGGTGAAGCCCTTTCATTAGCGAATCCCGCTCCTTTATCTCTTCAGCTCTTATGGGTGAAGCCCTTGCTGTGCGCTCAGCAGTCATGACTGCATCTTCATCAAATGTCCGCTCGCTGATAGTTCTCTCCGATCTCCAGGTTCTTATCAACACTTTGGTATCTTGCCCGGAACTGTTTGGTATGCTGTTTGACATCTATCACTTTAGTTTATCTTTTGATGTAATCTACTTTGCTTTTATTCTGCGGTTATGTAATGTGGAGGCTGACTATGTAGCTAAGTCATCTCTTCTACACTGAATATCACCCTCCTCTAGAGTGTAACTTTTAGAGTCTAATGAAAAGTAATTGTCCAAAAAAAAAAACCAATTCCAAAGGTTTTTGGAGTTGGCTGTGTATATGAGATACATTTATATTTGAAATGTATTTTACATCTCATGACCACATCTGAGAGAAGTACCAACAACACAAGCTTTCTTAGCAAGTTGCAAATGTAAAATCAGCCAAAGAAGTGGAATAACGCTTGCGAGACTCCTTCAGTCTGATTATTTCCAAGAACAAGCAATCTTGCCATATCGCTCAATTTTCCAGTCAGCTCGATACTTAATAATGAAAACCCACTTGCAACCTAATGCCTTCTTACCCCGAGGTAATTTCTCCATTGTCCAAGTAACTTGTTCTTCCAACACATCAATTTCATTTCCTACTGCCCCACGCCATCTTTCGTCAGTAAAAGATTCAACATAAGACTGAGGAATCACACCCGATGTAATAGCTGCAAGATAATCTTGATGATCCAGAGAAAAGTGAGAGCAGAAAATGTCATCATCAATCAGATACCAAAAAGAATCAACAAAATCGCAGTCTGAACCAGCATAAGTAGTATTAACATAGTCATATAGGTGTGTGGAAGAAATCTTATTACGACACCCTCTTTCAAGGTCTGGTTCATCCAAAACAAGAGCAGACAATGAATCAAAAAGTGTGTATGCAGGAGTTGTCGGTGACATTGGAGAAGACGAAGTTGGATAGTCATTCTCTTGTTTTGGGGACGGAGATGATCTAGGTATCCAAATGAGATCATCGATGGTGATGGGTTCAGTTAAAGGAACCAGTACAGACGAAGTTGTGTTAAAAAAATTTGTGTTTCCAACTTAAAATCAAATATAGGAAAAGCGGTAAGTAAAGTGCTACAAGTAGTTTATATATTAGTTAAGTCTCTTTCATATTTACAATATGGATCTATGGTACCTTACTACCCTCGCTTGGCAGACACCTATGGTACCTTACTACCCTCGCTTGGCAGACCACCATTTATGAGCGGAACCACATGCTTCATCGTTACTGGTCCTAAGACAGTCACGGCTACAATCGACCTCACAATAAGAAATAGAATTCAATCCTTCAGAAAAGAGACTCTCCAACTGAATCGTCATCTACTTATCTTGCATGCAACGCTGGTTCTCTCTCTAAAGACCGTGAAGGGTTTCAGAAAATGCAATGATAAAGATTATGGGTTACCCTTTGGCTTTGGGATTCTTCATTAGATTTAAAACTATTTTTGTTAGTGGGTTTCAGTTGCCCTCCCGAGCGTTCTCTCTTTTTTTTTTAATCGTCTTTAAAACGCCAATCTCTAGAGTGACACATCATTTCTACTCTTGCTACTTTTAAATATTAATGCACCAAAAGCTTAGAAAAAAAGTATTCATATTTGAACCAAAAAGTAGTCATAAGCCAGAGAGCATCTGGATATAACCATATTGAGGAAATCGCATAAGTTGAATTATCTAGGAGGAGAAGTTAAGGTTCAAGCAGTGCATGTTCAAAAAATACTACTTGCAATCTAAAAGTGGATAACACCTATTTTAATTTCAAAATTTTAGATCATTTTGCTTTGAAAAAAAGAACTGCTCGGATGATGAACCTGAAATCAATTCCTAAGGCCTGAGTTGTGATTTTCCACATTAACTAATATTAATAATTAAGCTAGTGTTTTTAGGTTTGTCTACTTTGGAATTCAATATAATAGACAGGGAGTTGGTGATTTCCCTTTTAACAAAAGCTTATTGTATATGACAATTGAATTTTTCTTTGGGTCAGGTTTTTAGATAATTACCTCGATGACTGATTCAAATTATTTTTACTTTTAAAAAGGACGAATATAATTGGGTTCGAAACTGCAAAAACTTCTTTTGATAAGTCAAACGGAGGCCTTTCAAGACTGCTTAGGATCTTTTCAAGTATGACCTCTCTCATGGCTTCTTCTTCTTCTTCATCCCCGCAGCGCACCTGGAGATATCGCGTCTTCACGAGCTTCCATGGAGCAGACGTGCGCAAAACCTTTCTCAGTCACTTGCGAAAACAGTTTAACACCAACGGGATTTCCATGTTCGATGATCAAGGCATCAAGAGAGGTCAAACCATTGGCCCTGAACTCACGCAAGCGATCAGAGAATCGAGAATCTCGATAGTGGTGCTCTCAGAGAACTATGCTTCTTCCAGCTGGTGTTTGGATGAGCTGTTGGAGATTTTGAAGTGCAAAGAAGATATGGGACAAACCGTGATGACCGTCTTCTACGGAATAGATCCATCTGATGTACGGAAACAAGGCGGCAAATTTGGGAAAGCTTTCAATGAAACTTGTGCTCGTAATACCGATGAGAAGAGACGAAAATGGAGCCAGTCGTTGACCGATGTTGGCAATATAGCGGGAGAGCACTTCCAAAACTGGTTTGTGTTTTAATTAGATCAACTTAAGTTGTTTTCAGCATCTATTAATAGTAATGTTATTGTGATGAACTAGAGGAAGAATCAAATTTGCATAAGTCGAGTTAGAAAAATAATAGAGTATTTTTCATGCACCATGTGCAGAAATAAAATTTTAAAATCTAAATTCTAGTTTAAAATTTTTTTTTATATTTTATTATTTGTTTACAATATTTAACTAATTTCTAATTCATTGTATGTAAAATTAAGATAAAATAAATAATTTTATTTAATAATATATATGTATATCTTTAAAATAATAATCTTGAAAATAATTTTTATCTATTTTTTGGTTAAAATATATTAAATTAAATTCTATAAAATTAAGAGAAAAATTTTTTGTTAGGTTTATATCAAAAAGTAAAAATAAGTAAAATAAATAAAAATAAATAATATTTCTAAATTTATAGATATTAAAAAGAAACTAATGGTATTGAGATTAGAAATTATAATTTATTAGAAAACTGCATAAAACGTTGAATAATTGTTTTAGTGATAAAATTATATAATTACAAAAAAAGCTAAAGAACATTTTAAAAATGATAAAATAATATTATATTTCTATATCTATTATTATATTATATATTGTTGTATTAGTGATGATTTATGAGTTGTTACCATATTCGAAAATTTACCAAAAATATAAATCAAAATTAGTTTTAAATATCCATGTCACAATTAACTTGAGCCATGTCATGTCATAATTTTGCTTTCAAAATCAATGTGGTGTTGACACATGACAAATCACTTGTTAAATAATATTTAGGGGATTATTATATCGGTCACAAATACAAATACTAACTTTTCAGTTAACCACATTCGCTTTTATATTCAACTTAATTGACATTATGCAGTCAATTTTACAGACATGTAAATTTTAGGTCTAAATTATGTGTTTTAGTGGCTTACTGAAGTATATATTTAATCAAAACATAGCTGTTTCATTTAATTGTTTTAATCCAAATTTGACGATACCATAGACTGAGAGGATTGACATTAACAGATAATTGGGAAGTTTTTTAGGATACAAACAATTTATGACAATTGCTTCCATCAAGTATCTTTTGGAGAATTTTCTCATGACAAAAGATAATGACTCCATTAAGGGAAAGATAACAAAGAAGAATTTTGTTATATTATGATTCCATTAATTTTGTTATATTATGATTCCATTTGAGGAAAGAGAATGCTACATCCTTTTTTTCATGACAATTTGATGCAAACAATTTGTTTCCTCTTTTTTAGGGTCAATGAAGCGGATATGATTGAGAAAATTGCTACCGATGTTTCGAATATACTAAATGCAACACCATCTAGGTATTTTGATGGCATGGTGGGACTTGAAGCTCATTTGAGAGAAATGGAGTATTTGCTCGACTTAGATAATGATAAAGTTAAGATGGTTGCAATCACTGGTCCTGCAGGCATTGGTAAGAGTACGATTGCCAGAGCGTTGCATAGTCTATTGTCTAATAGGTTTCAACTTACTTGTTTTGTGGACAACCTTAGAGGAACCTATCCTATTGGTCTTGATGAGTATGGTTTGAAGTTTCGCTTACAAGAAGAGCTGCTTTCAAAGACCCTGAACCAAAATAATTTGAGAATATGCCATTTAGGTGTGATAAAAGAAAGGCTACACGACCAGAGAGTGCTCATCATTCTTGATGATGTGAACAATATAAAACAATTGGAGGCACTGGCTGGAGATATTTCTTGGTTTGGTCCTGGAAGTAGGGTCATAGTTACCACAGAAAACAAAGAGCTTCTCCAGCAACATGGTATCAACAACACATACAATGTGAAGTTTCCATCTAGAAGAGAAGCTCTTGAGATCCTGAGTAGATATGCTTTTAGACAAAGCAATCCACATTACGGTTTTGAAGAACTTGCATTAAAAGCAACGGAGCTTTGTGGTAAGCTTCCATTAGGTCTCCGTGTGGTGGGTTCCTCTTTACGTGGGAAGAATGAGGAGGAATGGGAAGAAGTAATATGCAGGCTAGAAACTATTCTTGATCATCAAGACATCGAGGAGGTACTGAGAGTCGGCTATGAGAGTTTACATGAAAAAGAGCAATCTCTATTTCTCCATATTGCAGTCTTCTTCAACAATTATGATGGTGATCTTGTGAAAGCCATGTTCGCTGACAATAACTCGGATATCAAATACGGATTGAAAATCCTAGCACACAAATCTCTCATACATGTATCTTACAATGGAAAAATAGTAATGCACAAGTTACTACAACAAATGGGTACAAAGGTCGTCCATAAAGAAAAACCTTGGAAACGTTTGATCTTAACAGACGCTCAAGTGATTTGTGATGTTCTTGAACGTGCCAAAGTAAGTTTTTATGTATTTTATTTGTTATGTATTCATTTTTTCATTAATTTATACTTCAAACAAATAAGTAACTAACACTATATAATTGGAATAATTGGTTTAGGGTACTAGAGATGTGTCCGGCATATCATTTGATATATCCGATACCGATGAAGTATTTATAAGCCCTAAAGCTTTTAAAAGGATGCCTAATCTACGCTTCCTCAAAATTTACAAAAGTAAATATGATGGAAATGATATATTACATATACCTAAGGAGATGGAGTTTCCCCCTCGTCTGAGGTTACTACATTGGGAAGCATGCCCTAGCAAGAATCTTCCTCTTAGCTTTTGCCTGGGAAATCTTGTGGAACTTCATATGACATACAGCCACCTTGAAAAGCTCTGGGAAGGAACTCAGGTTGGTTTTGATAATTGCTTGTGAAGACAAGTATATTCTCATCATGTCTTGATGCTCTTCCTTTTGTTGTGTTGTTTTACATTCAGGCATTTGCAAATCTGAAGAAGATGGATTTGTCATGCTCTGAGAATTTAAAGGAACTCCCAGATCTTTCAAATGCTGCAATGCTCGAGGAACTGAAATTGTGTGGCTGCAGGAGTTTGGTAGAGATTCACTCCTCTATTGAAAATCTTCACAAAATTGAGTTTTTGGAAATGAGTAACTGCGTAAAGCTACAAGTTGTTCCGTCTCTCTTCAATTTGGCACGTCTTGGTCATGTTGGCTTGAAGGGATGCAGACAGTTGAGAAACTTCCCAGATATTTCCACGAACTTAAGAGATCTTTCAATCGCAGATTCAATGATAGAAGAGTTGCCTAAATCAGTTAGGCATTGGTCCGCCCTCAAATATCTCGATATATTCGGATATAGGGAAAATATTGAGAGAATTCCAGATTCTATCAAAGATTTGCATGGGTTACTACGGCTTACTGTAGTTAGATGTCCAAAACTTGCTTCACTACCAGAACTCCCCGACTCACTCAAAACACTAATAGTAAGATCATGCGAATCATTAAAGACTGTATCTCTGGCTTTTGACTCTGAATTAAGCTGCAATATCACCAACTGCTTCAACTTGAGTCTAGAAGCAAGAAGAGTAATCCAGCAATCACGGTGGGGTTCCCTACCAGGGAAAAAAATACCTGCAGAGTTTGATCACCGAGCTATAGGAAACTTCTTGACCGTCCATTCAGAGTTCAGAAAATTCAGGTTTTGCATTGTGGTTTCCCGTAAAGAAACCATTAGACAATATTATCCCAACTTTTCGTGTCGCATTCGTGTAAACAAGGGTTGCTCCACTGACCATTACATGAAAGTGCATCCGCTTAATATCAAAGCGGAACATCTGTGTTTTTCTTACACTGCTTTGGTCAACGTGCATGGATGGCTTGAACAGGAGAATGAGATAATGTTTGAATTCATCACATCCCAGGGGTTCGATATTATTGAATGTGGTGTCCAGATCATGACAGAGAAAAGCGAGGGAAGAAAAAGGATTGAGTTTGATGAAGCTAGCAAAGCTTCTCAAGACACTCAACAATGAACATAGGGATCGACTAATCTGTGAGTAGAAAGAAGAAAACAATGGCTGAAGGCAGCAAGTAACTCCACCCCAATGAATCATCTTCTTCCAAAGAGGGAGATCAAAGAAGATCGTGGCAATTTTCCGCTAAGGAGAGCAATGAGTCTGATATTAAGGAAGCGTCTGAAAATTCAAACATTAATGTGGTAAACTGGGAACTGAAAGAAGAGGGGTTCGTAGAGAAGATGAAATATTCAGACTGTTGCAAGTCAATGATTCTTTGCTTCGATGTCTCTCTCATATTCTGAAACTCCATGTGATGTTTGCAAACAGATTGTTTTCAGTTGATGAATATGATTTCAGAACCACAAAAATGACATGCTTATGCACCATACCTTGAAGAAATCCAACGGATCAAGGGAAGCTTCATAACCGTCGCGATCACACACGTAACTCGGACTCAAAACACAGGTGGATAGTCTTGCAGGTGGTGCTCGCACTCAACCGTCTTCATTGGTTTTTATAGATACAAAGTCTCCTATTTTGTTAGCATAATCTTAAATACTGAATAATGATAAAAATATGTCTTCCTAAGTTTGTGATTTTAAAGTATTGATGGAAAGTTGTATTTTACTGATATTGTTTAAACAGTGACAGTACATGATATCAGTGGAAAATGCGATTTTATAGTTTTTATGAGAAAATATAATTTTAATAAAAAAAAAGTGATTTCACTACTTCAACATAAAATATAATAATGTGTGGTAATGGTGAGAAACCAATTGTACGGTTTTAACAAAAAAATATAATTTTCTTGGAAAAATACAAATTTACAATTATTTCAGGAAAATATGACTTCATTTTATTTACATTACTATTTAGTATTTACTTGTTATCTGTGCTTAGCAAAGTCAGATAAGAACCTTTTCTTTTGAACATAATCTAGAAAAGAACAGCTGTTTGATTTCTATCTAGAATCATTTGAACACTAAGACTTATCAACAATATAAACTAAGGAGATAGGAAGCAAGTTTGTAGCTTCCTATCACTTTAAGAAGAACTAAAACTCCTTTTCAAAGTCTTGGCCATTTGATTGGTCTTCTTAAAATAACTTAAAGACCACGACCACTTTGTTACAGAAAAAAAAAAGACCACGACCACTTAACAACTCCATTCTTGTTATAACGCGGCTGCCTAACTGCCTCAGTAGTCAGGAGAAGGAAGCATCCCTCTTTATTTATGCTTTTATAGAGTTTCACAATAACATCAAAGCATCCCTCTTTATTGACTTCAAAGTAAACATCTCACTGTCCTTCCATCTCTCCCAGCTCGTCTCTCAGAGCCATGAGAGTCGAGCTGGGAGAGATGGAAGGACAGTGAGATGTTTACTTTGAAGTCAATAAAGATGTTTGCATTCTTCTGAAAGCTCCCTTGCTTACAAACACTTCTGTGATTGCTGATGTATCAAATGATATGTCAACCACTTTGCTAGTAACCTAAACCAAATCCCAAATAAAGAAAAAGGTATTGTTATCACAATATGTAGGAAATGTTTATCTCAGCGAGATGACTTGATCACACAATATTTTTTCAAAAAAGTTACTAAGTAGTAAATTATTAATAACTTCAGTATCATTTCGTAGGGAATCGCATATGTCACTAGCATCGCATAAGATATCTCTATGAGCGATTTTTTTACTTGGATTTTCAATCCGTTTTTAACATCCAAGTCAATGCCATCCGCAGGGCATCATGTATGTCAATAGCTTTCGAGTGAAGTCTCCCCACACGCAGACCCTCTGATTCCGACTTGCAGATCAGACGCGGCTTGGAACAAAGAATCGAACTCCGCAGGCCTCGCTTGGATCATCTCGGAACCAATAAACAGCATCAAGAAGCAAGGATCATCTACCCAGGAGTTTGTTAACTCACCAATTGTCGCAGAAGCCTTGGCTCTTCGTCTTGGAATAATCGCAGCAGTGAATCTAGGTCTCCCAAGGATCAAGATGCTCTCTGACAATCAAACGCTCATCCGAGCAATCAAAAACGACTTGCAGATCAAAGAGATTTTCGGAATCGTCAAAGATATCTACCAAATCTCTTCTGCTTTTGTCGATATCTCTTTCTTCTATCTTCCTCGCCACAAAACTCTGAAGCCGATTGTTTGGCAAAAAAAAACCTTAAAGGGCCTGCTCTCTAGCCAATTAGGCTAAAACTTTTATGGGACTGAGGCCATATTTATATTCATAATATAAGCAGTTTGACAAAAAAAAAGTCAATGCCAGCCAGCATGGCTTTCACAAGATAACTATCTTTATACTTGAAGAAGATTGTGATATAGAGAAATAGTGTTTGCTCATTGTCTTCTAAACTTTCATAGCCGACTTTTAACACTTTCTCGATATCTTGATCAAGAATACTTTCTAGCCTGCTCATTACATCTATCCATTCGTCCTCCCTCTTCCCACGTAGAGATGAACCCACAACACGAAGACCCAATGGAAGCTTGCAACAAAGTTCTGTTATTATTCTAGCAAGCTCTTCAACACCCTCCTTTGGAGAGCATTGCTTGAAAGCATATCTACTAATCTACATAAGATATTAAGAGCTTCATCGCTAGACGGAAAACTCACATGGTATATATTATCAATACCATGTTGTTGCAAAAGCTCTTGATCTTCCGTGGTTACGATAATCCTACTTCCAAAACCAAACCACAAAGTATCTCCAGCCAAAGCCTCTAATTGCTTTAGACTGTTTACATCATCTAGAATGATGAGCACTCCCATGTTACTTAGCCTTTGTTGTAACACACCTAGATGGCTTATCCTTGTAAAAGCAACTGCAGACCATAGTCATCAAGACCACTACTATGATAGCTTTCCCTAAGGTTGTCCATAAAACAAGTAAGCTGAAACTTATGAGAGAAACGACTATGTAAAGCTCTAGCAATGGTTGTCTTACCAATCCCTGCAGGACCTGAGATTCCAACCATCTGTACTCCATCGTAATCTAAATCTAGCAAAGACTCTATTTCCCTTAAATGAGTTTCAAGTCCAACCATGCCATCAAAATCCGTAGATGATGTTGCATTCAATTTATCGGAAACATCTCTTGTGATCTTGTCGATCATGTTTGCTTTGTCCCTAACAAAAAAAAAACAAGGAATAATAGAAAGTTTGGGTTCCATCTAGTAGTCACAGAGGTAACATCCTTTGTTCCCATTATTCTATGACATGTACTTCTAATATTTACTCAACAAAACATTCTCTTAACCAATTAATTCCATTTACGGTAGTTCCTCCTAATCATCACAAGACGCCATTAACTGTCGTTTTTAACTTGTGAGTACCACTTAAGAGCATGTTCAATGCAATAACCCCCATTTGGGGGTTCTTAACTTTTTTTTTTTTTGCTTTTCATGATTAAAAAAAAATTAAAAATAAACCAACCATGGGCCGCCACGTGTCCGTGCGGCCCACAAAATAGTGTAAGAGTCAATTCTTAATTAAGGATTTTAAAAACCGGTTCTTAGGAAAAGTGGCGAAACCCACCACCTTTTTTGGTTAAGAAACTCTCCTAAGAGTCCCCATTGAACATGCCCTTACTCCTTCTATATTTCATTTTAGTTGTTGTTCTAAAATAATATTTTGTTTCAAAATAAGTGTTCATTGTAAAATATATTATAATAATATTTTTGTTTTAAAATAAGTATCGATTTAAAGTTCCATTGCAAAATCTATTATATTTATATGCTAAATGATTCTTTATATTCTTCGGTTTACTTTTTATCGATTGAATTGTGGTTAAATGTATAGACGATAATGTTTTTATACAGAAAATATACGAAATTAAATGTTTTTTAATCTATTGTGACTCTAAAATTATTATTAAAATGAAATAGCTGGATTAATAGATAAAAACAGAGATTAATTTAATTCAAACCATTTTTGGAATTCTCCAGCAATGTTTCCCACGTCTTTCAAAGCTTTGCTACATTTCTGCCTTTCCTCGTCCGTCTTATCTGCACAAGTTTCCTCGAAAGCAATATCGAATTCCCCGGTCTGTTTCCGTACATCGGATGGGTCCACTCCATAGAAGGAGCCATCTCTTGGCTTGTCACAATCTCTTGATCATCAAACATAGTGACCCCGCTGCGTTTAAATTGCTCGCGCATGTGACTGCGAAGTGTTTTACGGACGTCAGGTCCGTGGAAGCTCGAGAAGACGTTGAACTTGTAGTTGCGAGATGCAAAGGAAGAAGCAGACGCCATGAGATCAGACGAACTGAGAGAGATGGAAGGACAGTGAGATGTTTGCCGATGAATCAAATCAGATATTGTTACTTGAGATAATGTGTTATTGGAAAGGTCTATAAAAGCATAAATGAAAAGGGATGCTTCCTTCTACTGACTACTGAGGTAGCCGCGTTATAATTTGAATGGAGTTGTTAACTGGTCGTGGGCTTTGAGTTTTGTTAACAAAGAAAAGAGTCAAATAAACTAATGTTTTCATATATTTAAGAAGACCAATCGAGTGGCCAGGACTTTGAAAAGGAGATTTAGTTCTTCGTAAAAGTCATAGGAAGCTACAAACTTGCTTCCTCCGGCCGTTTCACATGTAAAAAGATTTGTTTATATTTAAGTTCTTGGATTTGTTCCAGTTCATCCCCTCTTCAGATTTTAAAATGGTCATATACAGAGGCAGCTCCAAGGACCTGAATTTTGTATTAGAGATTGAAGAAAAGATCTTACATTGAAAATATAAAAGCAATTAAACTAATATATAATAGATTTGAGTCAATCCACTAACCGCCAGTTAATTTTAAATTAGAAACCCAAAAGATTTAACATGATATCAGAGCGTGTCCATACTCTGATCCAGCTCAAACATGGCCTGATCATTCGACTAATTGACGGTCCAGGTAAGGCTCATTTCCACCGAAATTACTAGAAAAAACATTATATGGGAGGGGTATGATGGGTTATGTCGATATTATTGGTTATATGCACCACTATCACGAGGAAATGGTGTTGGAGAGAAGAAATATATTGTAAATATGAAAGGGACTTAGCTAATATATAAAGACTTGGATTAGTTTACTTACCGCTTTACTGCTATTTGGTTTTAAGTTGGAAACACAATTTTTTAAACACAACTTCGTCTGTACTGGTTCCTTTAACTGAACCCATCACTATCGATGATCTCATCCGGATACCTAGATCATCTCTGTCTCCACAACATGAGAATGACGATCCAGCTTCGTCTTCTCCAATGTCACCGACAACTCCTGCATATACACTTTTTGATTCATTGTCTGCTCTTGTTTTGGATGAACCAGACTTTGGAAGAGGGTGTCGTAATAAGATTTCTTCCACACACCTACATGACTATGTTAATACTACTCATGCTGGTTCAGACCGTGATTTTGTTGATTCTTCTTGGTATCTTATTGATGATGACATTTTCTGCTCTCATTTTTCTCTGGATCATCAAGCTTATCTGGCAGCTTATCTTGCAGCTATTACATCGGGTGTGATTCCTCAGTCTTATGTTAAATCTTTTACTGACGAAAGATGGTGTGGGCAGTAGGAAATGAAATTGATGTGTTGGAAGAACAAGGTACTTGGACAATGGAGAAATTACCTCGGGGTAAGAAGGCATTAGGTTGGAAGTGGGTTTTCATTATTATGTATCGAGCTGACTGGAAAATTGAGTGATATGGCAAGATTGTTTGTTCTTGGAAATAATCAGACTGAAGGAGTCTCGCAAGCGTTATTCCACTTCTTTGGCTGATTTTACATTTGCAACTTGCTAAGAAAGCTTGTGTTGTTGGTACTTCTCTCAGATGTGGTCATGAGATGTAAAATACATTTCAAATATAAATGTATCTCATATACACAGCCAACTCCAAAAACCTTTGGAATTGGTTTTTTTTTTTTGGACAATTACTTTTCATTAGACTCTAAAAGTTACACTCTGAGGAGGGTGATATTCAGTGTAGAAAGAGATGACTTAGCTACATAGTCAGCCTCCACATTACATAACCGCAGAATAAAAGAAAAGTAGATTACATCAAAAGATAAACTAAAGTGATAGATGTCAAACAGCATACCAAACAGTTCCGGGCAAGATACCAAAGTGTTGATAAGAACCTGGAGATCGGAGAGAACTATCAGCGAGCGGACATTTGATGAAGATGCAGTCATGACTGCTGAGCGCACAGCAAGGGCTTCACCCATAAGAGCTGAAGAGATAAAGGAGCGGGATTCGCTAATGAAAGGGCTTCACCACCAAACCTAGGCTTGGTTCCAGGTTCCTGCTTGGTTCTTTCACAAAAAAAAAGCTTGCAATGCTTCACAATGTCAGAGAGATCAAAGCAGAGAAGGAACCAGCTCTAGCAATATGTATGATTCTCAGCTTCCCCATTGTTATCTTCTTTTGTGTCGCTGATTAGTCCATACGTAAATTTACTGTTCAGAGAGTCTTGAGGCGCTTTGCCGGCTTCACCAAACTCAATTCTTCTTCTTCTTCTTCTTCATGGCTTTCTTCCGCCACGATCTGGACACCACATTCAATAATGTCGAGATCCTCGCATGTGATGAACTCGAACATTATCTCATTCTTTTGTTCAAGGCATCCATGTCCCTCAACCAAATCAGAGTCAGTATAAGATATACATAGATGTTCCTCCTCGATCTTATGGAGATAGAAAAATATGTTTTTGTCAGTGGGGTTACCATTGTTGATGCGCATGCGACACAGCAAACAAGGATAATTTTCAATCTGTTGTCTTGGGGAAATGTGATATCTCTTGATTTTGTTAAGTTTTAGATTCATATTTTAGTTTATTATTATCATTTAGACTAGCATTTATGCATACTTAGGTATCATTTGCATTGCATATGTCTTATTAGGTGTTGGAGTACCCTTTGATGCATTTGAGGAGGTTTGGGAGCACTTGTGATCCAAAAGGGGTGAAAGATGAGCATGGATGGAGCATTTAAAGAAATCTTCTATTGCTAAGATTTTGTGGAGACACAGAAAATTGAGTTAGCTTTCTAATGGAAGTAGTTTCAAGTCATTTGAAGATGTAATGAAGGAGTTATGACCAATTTACTAGAGGCATATCCACCTTGTTCGAGCATCCTGGAGCGACCTCTCAGAGCGACCTACCAAGGTCACTCCCAGCCAGACCGACCTCCCAGAGCGACATACCAAGGTAGCTCCCAGCCAGAGTGACCTCACCAGAGCGACATGCACAGGTAGCTCGGCCTTCTCCCATCCAGAGCGACCTCACCAGAGCGATGTGCACAGGTAGCTGCGCGTCATTTTCTTGGTCAAAACTTAATATCTTCCAGGGACCTTTTGGTCATTTGTCTTGATGAAATACACTTTCTAAACCTAAGTTTAAGTATGTTGTAAGCCGTTTTTGGGCGGATTATCTTTGGTTCTGGGAGAAAACACAAAAACCTCTTGGAAAAGTTGATTTCTATGAATCATTCTTCATTGTTCTTGTGATCTTGTTTATCTCTTTGCATTATCTACTTATCTTAACATGATTAAGCTTGGATCCAATATGGGTTTGAGAGTAATCATGAAGATTAGTGAGTAATCCACCTTTGAATTCATGGGATAGGGAGATTAAGGGTGATTAGGTTAGAACTAGGATGTTTAGTGTAGATTTCTCTTACTCCTTGCTAGTAGAGTATTCTTAATGCATCCTTTGAGTTGGCCTCTCAATGGATGAGCTTTAGGCATTTCCCACCTCACAAGGTGTTCGATGAAATGTCTGAGTCAACTCTCCTAAGCTTTTAGTATACTTTGCCAAAGACATTTGTTGTTAAAGGTGCTAAGATAGCTAATAGACTTGTTAGTAATGATTGCTTTCATATTATTCAACCAAAGACATTTGATGTTTGAGATATGTTAGCAAATGAACATTCATCTAGACATAGAGCTTGTTTAGAATTGTGTCTAGGCTTAAGTTCGATAGTTTGATTGATCATTTGCCATCCTTAGTTCGAAACTTGATCACCCAAGGTCTAATCCCTATTCCCATGAGTTCTCTTTTCCCTCAATCAAGGAAGTTATTTTAGTTATCACTTTTCGTATTAGTAGTTATAGTTCAAAACCATCATTTATTCGATTGCACTTAGATTAAGTGAGTACTTGCATTCTCGGTGCTTTAAAATCCCTTAGAATTGGTTCGACAATCTCTTATACTACAACATTTGTTTAGGAGCCTTGAAAACTCTTAACATCAAATTGGCGCCGTTGCCAAATTCTTAGTAGATTTAAACATTGAGATTTAGTCACTTGCTTGAGACTAAGTCATTTTTTTATTTTGTTACTGATTCTTCATCTTCATCTCTCTTTGGATTACATGTGTATGAACTTGAGGAGCAAAGGCACAACAAACCTTGTTCCAAGAGTTCCAGATATCCGGGCGTTTGAAAGAGAGATAGTAAGACAGAGAAAACAAGCAGAGCAACAAGCTCAACAACAGAGGTTAGATACTGACATGGCTGATCCACCGCAAGGAGTTAACAACCCACCTGTTCACCCACCGCGCCCAGCTCGCTCCATTGGTACCTATGACCGCCCAAACCTTCATGGCAATAGGTTAGGAATCCGAGCACCAGCTGTGGAAGCCAACAACTTTGAGGTCAAACCAGGACTTCTCAACGTGATCGAGAACAACAAGTATCATGACTTGCCTGTAGAAGACCCATTTGATCACTTGGATAAGTTTGACAACTATTGTGGGTTGTCAAAAATCAATGGTGTGTCTGAGTATGCCTTCAAGCTCAAGCTATTCCCTTTCTCTTTGGGGGACAAGGTTCGTCAGTGGGAGAAGTCTCTACCTAGTGACTCCATCACCACTTGGGATGACTGCAAGAGAGCATTCTTGGAGAAATTCTTCTCTACCTCAAGAACTGCTAAGTTGAGAAATGAAATCTCCAGTTTTCAACAGAAGAACTTGGAAGGATTCACTGAAGCCTGGGAGAGATTCAAAAGCTACCAAGCTCAATGTCCACACCATGGATTCCCTAAGGAGAGCTTGCTGAGTACATTTTACCGGGGTTCTCTTCCTAAATACAGAGCAAGATTAGATACTGCTAGCAAAGGGTTTTTCTTGGGAAGATCTGAGGAAGATGCAGAGGAGCTGGTAGATAACATGGTGAAGAGTGACGTAGTCAACAGTGGAGACTACGACAGAAGCAGTAGAGGTGATGACAAGCAGACAAGGAAGGAGCTAAAGGCCCTCCAAGATAAGATTGACATACTCATTGCAGAAAAGGCTACTCAAGAGCAGCTGAACTTTGTTGGTAACACTTCAAACCAAGAACCACACGCTGTGACCAATGAGGTTGATGGAATAGAGGGCCAAGAAGAGTTGTGTTTCATTAACAACAATGGTAGTTGGTACAAGAAGGAACCCAATTTTCACTACAACAACTACCCACAAGGAGGATACCAGCAGAGGAACAACCAGCAAGGCAGCTATCAGCCTCAGCAAAACCCACATCATGGCTTCACCAACAAGGGAAACCAACCTTCTCAACAACAAGCTAACACTTCGACATCTACTCCTCAGGAAACCAACACTGATGCTCTACTGAAACAGATTTTGGAGTCTCAGACTAGAAGTGAAAAACATGTTGGTTATGAGCTGAAGAACCTTCACGCCAAGATTGATGGGAGTTACAATGACCTCAACAACAAATTTCGGGCTTTGGAGAACCAGTTTTCTTCAATAACTTCCACCTCTAAGCGCCTAGGGAAAGACCATTGCAATGTTGTCATCTCTGATGCTACCTCTGAGACTGAACTGAATGATCATAAGAAAGAGGTAGATGAGATTGAAAGACTCTTCTATGAATCTGAACTTGTGCAGGATGAGCGACAGATTGTAGACAAGGCTGGCGCTCAGGTTGTAGAGAGAGTTGAGGAAAAGGTTGTGCAGCCAGTTGGAGTCAGAGCTGAGATATCTCCTTTTGACAAGCTCCCATTTCCAAAGAGGGTCATCACTAAAGCTCAAAAGAAGGTGATCTCCGAGTTCATGAAAGACTTGAGTGATGTTGGAGTTAAACTTCCAGAGCTTAATACAATGCAAGAAGCCTATGTCCAAATGATGCTCATCAAGGACATTATAGATCACAAAGAAGAAGTAGCAGAGCTTCTAAACATCTCTACATCATTGATTGATCGACAAGTCCCTCCAAAGTCTCTCCCTAAGCTAGAGTCACAAGGGAAGTTCACATTGTCTGGCTCCCTTGGTAAAATCACCATGAATGATGCTCTTGTGGATAGTGGTGCCAATGTTAATGTGATATCAATGGAAATGGTGACGAGTCTTGGTATTGAAAGCATGGAGCCAAACACATCTTCTCTTATGTTTGGGGATTCATCTTCTACAACCCCCTTTGGCCTCATCAAAGACTCCCCTTTGAAGATTGGAGAATGCACAATCCCTATAGACCTCACAGTCCTCAAGATGGCAACTGAGAAGAGAGTTCCGTTGATCCTTGGCACTCCATTCCTCACAACAGTTGGAGCATGTATTGACTTCCCAAACAAGAAGGTCACACTGCTCAATGTGAACAAGGCTGTCTCTTACCCAGTCCAGTCTCCAATGGATGTTGAGTATTGTGGAACAATCACTTGTGAAGACACATCCATTGAGAAGACCCAAGCTGAAGTGGTTGTAACTGAGAAAAACTATCTTGCTGGCAAGTCTTCACAAGAGTTGTGTGTAGAGCACTTGGGAAGTGCTAAAAAGGAGGGGGTGAGTGGAGAAACAAAGGCTGCTCATGACAAGAAGAAGATAGTGAAAGAATCTCAACCTCCACCTCTTGACAAGATGCCACACACCCTCACTCTCCACCCAATGAAGCTCAAGGATGGAGCCATTGAGTACAGGATCAAGTGCAAGGGAAGGTCTAAGCCATTCTCCAGTGCAAGAACCACCATCACTCTTGAAGGTGGGAAGGACCCTCCTTCTCACTAACTCCAAGTAAGTGCACCCTTACCTTTGTAAATATTTAGTTCATTCATCTTATATCTCTCTCTTCATCTCTCTTCCAAGTTTACTCTAACACAAGGGACTGTGTGAAGTAAGTTTGGGGAGAGTCTACTGTCTCACATTGTGTTTTGTTTTGTTCTCTTGTCATGAGTCTCATGCATTACATTGCATTGTACATACACATATGCATAGAAAAACCAAAAAAAATTGAAAATTTTGAAACAATAAAAAAAAACAATCATGTAGGTTGCATCACTTGCATTTCTAGGAGAGTCTAGAGCATATAGCTTGCATTCACTTGCATTGGGAGCAATGATTTTAAAACACCTTGTAAAGGACACTTGTCAAGAGCTCAAAGTGACACCCTAGTTAGACATATTAAGTAGCTTGAGCATCTGTTGAAAACCTTGCTCGCTTCGAGCCTTAAAAACTCTTCTTGAAACATGTTTGCTTGCTTGATATTGACATTGTTCTTGAAACCAGATCCAATCTGAAATTTGGCTTAATAAACTTAATCTCTCTTGCATATGGGCACTTGCATACTTGATCATGGATATCATACACATTTGGGCTATCTTATTCCATTTTACCACTCTTTTGTTAGCCCAAATGGTACTCCACCCCCTTGAACCCAAGCCATTCTTTTGAGACCAAGCATTTAATTTGCATGAGTGAGGCCTCTTTCGATAGCTTGTCATGTGCAAAATCTTGAGAGTATTAGAGGCGACATAGGATTGTCTCATCTCTTGCTAGCATAGGAACCTGTTTTGAGCTAGCATCTAGGATGGTGAGTGGGTGCGTGCTCTTAAGTTGATATTTTGGGGAAAGAAGAAAGCCATTAGGGACCAAAAGAAATGAAAAGAAGCTCTAGATTGTGTTAAAAGAAACTCTCCCCTATAAAAAAAAAGAAAACAAAGAAATAAGTTTGGGGGAGGAGATGTGTAAAGAAGAAAAGTTAGAGCTAAGGAATAAAAAGAGTATGAAGAGTCCCTAGTTGGTAGTGTAAAAAAAAGAGAAACTTGTTCATTGGTGAGTGATGTGAGCAAAGGTTATTTGGGACCATGGGATGAAGAAGAAGGGTTAGAACTTGTGATCACTTAGGAAAAAAGTAGAATGATGAGAATAAGACTATGTATGCATGAGTTGCCTCTAGTCTTAGATAAATTTTGCATAATGATCAAGCTCCTTTTTCTTGAGTGATAGCCACTAAAAAAAGGATGATGCATTTAAGCCCTCCTTTTCATTCTCATTAGACCATTCGCTTGCCTAGATAAATGATTGAGATCATGTGCCCATTTGTGAGAATTCACCTTGTGTGTGTGTGTGAACTAATGTGAGAGCTAGTTTAAAGAGCTTGTAAATTGAAGAGTTTTGCACCTTGCTTAAAGGCATAAGAGTGTGTTGATAGGCCTAGAGAAACTAGAGTATAATAAGAGAGTGTGCTCATGTTATTTGCTATGTCTCTTTAGGATGTTAAGTTGAGTTCTAGATGTGTTTCTTTTGGCTATGAGCTCCCACCTTCAAACCTCTCTTCCTATAAGTTCAAGAAAGTTCACTTGAGGACAAGTAAAGAACAAATTTGGGGGAGTTGATGTCTTGCATATTTTCATTGTTTCACCCATTCATCCATGTGCATTTTGATCATATAGACTAGGATTTAATCATTTTTAGATTGCATTTTGCATACATGAGTCTTTATCAGGTGTTGGAGTGTGCCATGGAGTGATTTGAGATGTTTGGGAGCATTGTGATCCAAAAGGGGTGAAAGATAAGCATGGATGGAGCATTTAGAGAAATCTTATGTTGCTAAGATTTTGTGGAGACACAGAAAATTGAGTTAGCTTTCTAATGGAAGTAGTTTCAAGTCATTTGAAGATGTAATGAAGGAGTCATGACCAATTTACTAGAGGCATATCCAACCTGTTCAAGCATCCTGGAGCGACCTCTCAGAGCGACCTACCAAGGTCACTCCCAGCCAGAGCGACATACCAAGGTAGCTCCCAGCCAGAGTGACCTCACCAGAGTGACGTGCACATGTAGCTCGGCCTTCTCCCATCCAGAGCGACCTCACCAGAGCGATGTGCACAGGTAGCTGCGCGTCATTTGCTTGGTCGAAACTTAATATCTTCCAGGGAACTTTTGGTCATTTTTCTTGATGAAATACACTTTCTAAACCTAAGTTTAATTATGTTGTAAGCCGTTTTTGGGCGGATTATCTTTGGTTCTGGGAGAAAACACAAAAACCTCTTGGAAAAGTTGATTTCTATGAATCATTCTTCATTGTTCTTGTGATCTTGTTTATCTCTTTGCATTATCTACTTATCTTAACATGATTAAGCTTGGATCCAATATGGGTTTGAGAGGAATCATGAAGATTAGTGAGTAATCCACCTTTGAATTCATGGGATAGGGAGATTAAGGGTGATTAGGTTAGAACTAGGATGTTTAGTGTAGATTTCTCTTACTCCTTGCTAGTAGAGTATTCTTAATGCATCCTTTGAGTTGGCCTCTCAATGGATGAGCTTTAGGCATTTCCCACCTCACAAGGTGTTCGATGAAATGCCTGAGTCAACTCTCCTAAGCTTTTAGTATACTTTGCCAAAGACATTTGTTGTTAAAGGTGCTAAGATAGCTAATAGACTTGTTAGTAATGATTGCTTTCATATTATTCAACCAAAGACATTTGATGTTTGAGATATGTTAGCAAATGAACATTCATCTAGACATAGAGCTTGTTTAGAATTGTGTCTAGGCTTAAGGTCGATAGTTTGATTGATCATTTGCCATCCTTAGTTCGAAACTTGATCACCCAAGGTCTAATCCCTATCCCCATGAGTTCTCTTTTCCCTCAATCAAGGAAGTTATTTTAGTTATCGCTTTTCGTATTAGTAGTTATAGTTCAAAACCATCATTTATTCGATTGCACTTAGATTAAGCGAGTACTTGCATTCTCGGTGCTTTAAAATCCCTTAGAATTGGTTCGACAATCTCTTATACTACAACATTTGCTTTAGGAGCCTTGAAAACTCTTAACATCACTGTGGTAACTACAACCTTACTTCCTGGACCAAACCAAGAAATGTCTCCAGCCAACGCCTCCACTTGTTTTATATTGCTCACATCATAAAGAATGATGAGCACTCTCTAGTCATGTAGCCTTTCTTTTATCACAGCTACATGGCATATTCTCATACTACTTTGGTCCAGAATCTTTGAAAGCAGTTCTTCTTGTAAACGAAACTTCAAACCATATATACTCATCAAGACCATTAGGATAGGTTCCTCTAAGGTTGTCCATGATGTTCTGCGTTTTATCACAGGCCAATTAACCTAAGTGCACGCTACCACAATCGAATGGTATATCGATGCAGCACTTTAGGATCGAATCCACAGAGAACTAGTGATCTATAACACTAAGAATACACAAAATTTCCTAATCTAAGCAAACAAGGGAAGATTGATGATTTGTAACAAACTAAACTCCTAGAATTATGAACAAAATGATCTCAAATTCAAACAAGAAACAAGTGCAAGAATCAAACTTTAAATCAATAGTTAAGGATAGATCCATGGGCAAGATCATCGATATCGGGTGATCAAGATTCAATCTAGGATGCTCAAACAAAACAATCAACAAGTCTATAGGTCTAAATCTCGTTCAAATAGACTAATCCACTCCCGTGACAATAGCCCCTATGCTAATCATGAATTAGACATCAACTCCCGTTGGCCTTACCCAATCAAGCATGCATAAAACACAAGTCTACTAACCACTAAACATCTTGACAACAACTCCCGTTGGCCAAGCATGTATAGGACAATACTAGGTTGTTCAAGCATTTCATCGAACACCTTCCGGGCGTGAAACTACTTATGATCTAGATTAGATTTCCCAACCTTAACCTAGCATTAAAATCACCTAATAAGCCATAGAACAAAGTTAATCAAGCAAGAATCATCCTAAACATTCACCTAATCACCCTAATCTACTTAACCCATGAATCTAAGAATGTTTACTCAATAAACTCCATGATAAACCTTAAATCTATGGGAGATTCAAGGTTAATCATGTTATGAGAATGAGAAACAAGATTTAAGATGAAGAACTTCCTTAAATGATTCAAAAGATTCAAGCTTTTACAATGAAACAAAGTCTTTAGAGAGAAAATGAGATCTTTTTGGGTTTTTTGGGGCTAAAACTATATGTAAGAGGGTAAAAACTCGAGCTGGTTTGATCCCATAAACCAAGTCAAACCGGAATAAACCGGTCAATAGTGACTTTTCTTCTGTGTAGCGGCCACTGCATCCCGCTACACCATCCAGATATGGAGCAGGGATTGGAGGTACATTATTTGCAAAACAGGTCCTTCAGCTTCTGGACAATTACGAATTGACCCCAAGACTATTGAATGTGCAGAAACGTCCTCGCGTAATCAGCCCAAAAGTTCTAATCGTGCAATTTAGCCCATGCGATATTCTGGATTTGCAACCTTAGTCCCTGACCTCTTGTTAACATCACATTTTAACCCCAAACTTCCATAATGTACAATTTAACCCTTGATTTTCGCCTTAAACTTCCAATTGTTCAATCTAAACCCTGTCAAATGCAATTATGCATGCAAATGCAATATAAAGACCTAAATGCAACCTAAAATGATAATAATGAACTAAAATATGAATCTAAAACTTAACAAAATCAAGAGATATCAACTCCCCCAAACTTGCTCTTTACTTGTCCACAAGTAAACATTCAAGAACAAGATGAGGAAATACTTTAAAATGAAAACTTAAACCTTAGAGTACCAACAAAAGCATTCGACTCAATATCCATCAAAGTAGTTTTAAAGTGCACCAATGATCTCTACTTTAAAAGAGTTAGCCATACTCATTACTCATGCAATGCCTTAGAGCTAAACTTTCAATGTAATAGCAAGAAACCAATGTAACTCAACTCTTTAACATTCATTAAGTGTTTAGTGAACTCTCTCAATCAACTTAAATCACAAACTAAAGGGCCAGGTGCTAAAGAGGCTAAGATGACATATAAAGTGGAGTTTGCTCAATTTCCTTAGGGCTTTTCACTCATGAAAAAGGGATGCATAAGCTATTGCAAAAGTAAGAAGAAGAAGAACAATTCATGCATACAAGTATTCACTTCCATGTTCTACCCTTCCCTAGTTATGTATCTACAATCCCAAACCAAAAATATCAAACCCAAAACACTTCTCTCACCCCCAAATTCACTCTTTTTCACCATTTTACTACTTAGGAAGCTCTCTTTTCTTTTCATCCTCTCAATTCTTTTATTTTCTTTTCTAGAGGATGTCATTTTTTATCTCATGCTTCCTAAGTTTCTCTTTTATTTTACCCCTTTTTTTTATTGGTTTTCTTTCACTCTTTCATTGCTTTCACTCTCTTCTTTTCTTTCCTCTCATCACATAATCTCACTCCAAAACAATCCCATTAAACCCCCCATCCTAACCAATAAAGGTAATTGGCATACGGAGGCTACTACTTGTCGTTCCTCTGTCATCCAAAATTTTGCACTAGAATACATCATCAACAAGAGGCCTCACTCATCAAACAATCAAGGGGCAAAGAAAAAGGGTTAGGGTTCAAGGTGAGGTACCATTTAGTGATGCAAATGGCCATTCAAGCTTGTAAGAAGGTCTAAAAGTGGATAAGCAAACTTGAATGTTCTATTGTTACCAAGAGTGAGCAATTCAAGCTTCAAGAGAGAGTAATTAGATGTTCATTTAAGTTCAAGTTCATAGAGTTGAGCTACAAGGAAGACATGCATCTACAAATGAGTTCAACTTTCAAGCGATGAGATCCAAGCATGGTTCTTCCTTAACTTCATGTCCATATAAATGCAATAAACAACTCCAAAGATGGACATTCAATCAAACTCTTAAGTTGTTACTTACCAATAAAAGTTCATTAAGACTCTCAATGCATATGCAATGCAACCTAAATGCTTCTAGACTCAATCCTAAAGGTGATGCAACTAGATGCTTGTTTTTGTTGTTTTCGAAAATTTTCAAATTTTTAGGTTTTTTCTATGCAAATAAGTATGTACAATGCAATGCATGAGATGGATGACAAGTAAACAAAACAGAAACAAGGTGAGATAGTAGACTCTCCCCCAAACTTAATTCACACAGTCTCTTGTGTGAAAATAAATTTGAAAGAGAGGTGAAAGGGAAAATAAAATATGATGAACTAAGTATTGACAAGGGTAGAATGCACTTACTTGGAGTTGTCCTTGATGAAAGAAGGGGGATGAGGAGGGAGAGAGCTTGCTG
>CAJHQP010004428.1:0-55458 GCA_905132765.1 Moricandia arvensis | reverse complement strand
GACCATGCAACTGGCTACATCAGGAAGCCTAGAGTCAGTAAACAAACCGGTGATGCCAACAGATGATAACATACCAATGATGAACGAACAGAACATTCCCCCGAGCCAACTGGGAGCAGAGACCCCACACCCACACCCACAGCAAGTGGCTCTGCCAATGGATGAGAAAGCATTGTCAGGTCTCCAGGCACGAATGGAGAGGCTCAAAGGTGGCTCACTCGAACATATGTAGAAGAAATCTTAAGCGTTTGGAGTCATTTTTGTTACTTGTCTCATCTATTACTGTTAGTGCTAGTAGTAGAGTACCCTTTTGCCATATACATACATATATATATGTGAGGAAATATTTATGGTGAAGATGATGGTGCTGCCGCCGAAAAAAAATCCATGGAGTTAGTGTGCATAGTGGTGACTGGTGAGAGATACGTTAAGATGGGATTAATATTATTCTTTCTTTCTATGTATACAAATTATATTTTCATTTGGAGTGAATGTTTTGTTGATCTTTTGCAACCAACATCCCCCTAACATATGGTATTGCCTAGCAAACTGATGATATTTTTCTCATGATTAGAGAGGGTCGTTATAGTATATTGTATATTCACGACTCGAATAGTTTTGCAGATTTTGACATTAGTGGGCCTACAACAAAGTCAGAATGAAAAATAACAACAAAGGCTTGGCGTAGCCTTAACGCTTACCTAGAGACCGACCAAGTGGGAATAATATATAGATGTACACAAACTTACATATACAGACGATCACGCGGACCCTCTCGAGAGATAAAGGAGACGAAGATTTGTAACACTCAGGAGCAAAGAGAGAGAGAGAGAGATGCAGATCTTCGTGAAAACCCTCACCGGTAAAACGATAACCCTAGAAGTGGAGAGCAGCGACACCATCGACAATGTCAAAGCCAAAATCCAGGTCTCAATTAGGGCTTCTTAACTCATCTTTAGTTCGTTTCAATAACAGAGCTCTTGGTTCTGCGAATCGATCTGAGTTATTTGATTTAGATTTGCTTGACAACTAAACAACTAAGATAAACAAATACTCATCTAAATTTTTGCCTGTTCTGTTCAAATAATTAAGTTTATATTTGGGTATTGAAGCTAAACTCTGTTTATGTAACTTCTGAAACAGGACAAAGAAGGTATCCCACCAGACCAACAAAGGCTCATCTTTGCCGGTAAGCAACTTGAAGATGGACGAACCCTAGCTGATTACAACATCCAGAAAGAGTCTACTCTCCATCTCGTCTTGAGGCTCCGTGGTGGTACCATGATCAAGGTCAAGACTCTCACTGGCAAAGAAATCGAGATTGATATCGAACCAACCGACACAATTGATCGTATCAAGGAACGTGTCGAAGAGAAAGAAGGCATCCCTCCTGTCCAACAAAGGTCTTTCCTTTTTTTTTTTTTTAATTTGCAGTATGTTATTGCCATGTGTTACTAACTCTTTAAGTGTTTATTATTTTTTTCAGGCTTATCTATGCAGGAAAACAGCTTGCTGATGACAAAACGGCCAAAGATTATAACATAGAAGGTGGCTCTGTTCTTCATTTGGTTCTTGCTCTTAGAGGTGGTCTTCTTGCTCTCTGATTCTGTTTGAAATCGAACATGTATCTTTGTTTTTTCTTATCTACAATTTGAAATATTATCATGCTTTCTCTGATTGTGTTTGGACTTCATATGAACCCTCATTTGATATGATGCTATTGGCTATATTGTCTCGTGGATTAGGCAATCTATCCTAGAATAATAGTAACACATCTATTATCTGAACTTATTTATGGATTACAAAAAAACGAAGGAAAACTCACATGAAATGTGGAATATCACATCCGAAAAGCATCAGCCTCTCATACTTTTCTCAATAATAAGTAGAGGTAGAGGCGACATGAAACACTCTCGTTAATAAGTAGAGATAGGAGGATAGGTTCCATGCTCTCGTTCGAACAAGCAAAGAAGACTTTGATCCATATGGAGATAGTTTGATCATCCAAGCAAACAAGGCTTTGAGTTTGATCCATATTGGAAAGGGAATTGGAAGGTGGGTGAGACTTTGGTGCTCATTCAAGGAAAGAAGACTCTGCTCATCGTGATCGATAATTGTAATATGACACTCAAATTGACTATTTTCTAGACAATGGAAACAGACAAAAACATAAATACCCAATTTTTAATATGAGATTTTTTATAGTTTTAGTAAAAATTTATATACGGAAAATTTTAAATTTTGTCTAATATGATTAATTAGATTGTTTAGTTTGTTTAACAATATAAACTTTAAAAATTGATGGATTATTCATAAATTATTATTAAATTTTTATTATTCAAAACAATTAATTATCATATATATATATATACATATATATATTTAATTAAATTGTGTATTTCAAAAATAATTATTTAATGAAAGAGTGTAGATATTTTCAGTAGATTATAAATTAATTTTATGATAATTTAATGAAAGAATATAATATATGTTTAGATTTAAATTGACCAATTTAAACTTTTTAAAATTAAAAAAAATTAATTTAATGATGACACTTGACATAATGTTTTTCAGTTAATATAGAAGAGACAAGGGATGGTTTGGGTCAATTTATGTTATGAAAGATATATTTCACTTCTTCATGGAAATTTAACGTCTTTTAAGATGTATGAGTAAAAAATGATAATGAAACAGATGCAGTAATAAATACCATATAAACTTACACGCTTAATAAAACCTATTGCTTTTTAAAAAAAAACGTCCACGCAGTTGAAAAAGAAAACTTCTATACATTAATAAACAAAATCTATAACTTCCATATACATCAGTGAAGACCTTTGAATCTCCAAGACTAAATCTACATAAAATGGAAAGTCAAAGAAAGAGATATAGAAAATATCTATGATTCAAGAACAAATCCCAAAGTCCCCAATTTTTATATATCCCCATATCTGTCACACACAGAATTTTAATGTATAAAAGAGCCAACGCAACCAAGAAAAAAAAAACAAAAAATTAAATTAATCACACAATTCTTCCTCCTCAACAACCCAAAACATTGATAATCTCTGTGGGGTTTGCAATGATGAGAGGTGCTGCTTCGACCGGAGTGGTTGCAGTCATGGTAATGATGCTAGTGGCATTGAACCAATTAGAGAGTACTACTGCTAATGCTTCATTACCATCAAACAAAATTTCTTGTAATATTTATAGAGGAAGTTGGGTCTACGACAATTCTTACCCTCTCTATGACTCCAAGTCTTGCCCTTTCATCGAGAGACAGTTTAACTGCAAGAACAATGGTCGCCCCGACCAAGATTACCTCAAGTACCGTTGGCAACCATCCGGTTGCAATATCCCAAGGTTATTACTCCTCTTCGCTACACATTTTTTTATAATATTATCGGTACATAGATCTAATGAGTTTAAAACATATAACGATTTGCCGAGCCGTTAGCATTGTTTGAGAAACTTTCTTGATCCACAAAATGCCTTTTATTATTTCTTGAGGCGCTTCATAGGTTTTTAGTTAGGATTGATTGGGCTCAAAACTTTAAGTATGATGCATTATCATATATATTGTCACACATGTGTTTCTCGGTGTATGCGTAGAATAAAGCATAACTTTTATTGAAGACGAATCTACAATCAAGATAAATAGTTAGTTTCGTTACAAATAGAATTCCATGCATCTGATATTAATATACTTTTTGCAATGCAAATTTTTGTTAGTACATAAATTCAGAACTTATCAGAAGTTCAGAACGATAAATTATTGAAAATGGCTAATCAATCATAAGGTGACAAAATAAATAGAGATGTTCTTTTTTTCTTTTTATGATCGTTTATACAATTTTTAAGTTGATTAGATTGTCTTATTTTGATGAACGTGTATCTTGACGTGCAGCTTCAACGGATTAAATTTTCTAGAAAGGGTGAAAGGGAAGAAAATCATGTTCGTAGGAGATTCATTGAGTCTAAACCAATGGCAGTCTCTCACGTGTTTGCTCCACAACGCTGCACCAAAGGCTAAATATACCATGACTCGTTCCCCTTCTGGCCTCTCCGTTTTCTCCTTCCCCGTAACATTATAACTCCGCTACATTATCTTTTTTACTCGGTCCGGTTCAGTCCGGTTTAGATTAATTCCGGTTCGGGTTTGTATTGTATGCAAATGCAGGCTTACAATGCAAAGATTATGTTCTCAAGAAACGCGTTTCTGGTGGATATAGTCGGAGCTCCACCAAAGCGAGTGATTAAGCTCGACTCCATCTCGTCCGGTTCGCTGTGGAAAACCGCAGACGTTTTGGTCTTCAACTCTTGGCATTGGTGGCTTCACACCGGCAGAAAACAAGCGTAATTTTTTTTCCATTCCATAAACATTTTGTATATTTTCTAGGATCTAGAGATTAGTTATATATAACTTATGTAATTATTTGGGGATGCAGATGGGACTCAATTGAGTATGGAAATGTAACGGTTAGAGACATGGACCGATTAGTGGCGTATGAGAAAGCCATTAGGACTTGGGCTATGTGGATTGATCGAAACATTGATCATTCCAAAACTAAAGTCGTTTTCCAAGGTGTCTCTCCTGACCATGCCCAGTAAGTTCCTTCTTCATATACTATAAACCATCACCAGTAACAAAAAAAACACCAATACTATGTTTTGGTTAGAAATTGTGTGGTTACATAAAATAAAGATATAAATATGCTGATGAATATTTTGGAATAATTTGAAGTTGATTATATACATTGGTGATATTACAGGTCAAAAGACTGGTCGAACCAAGGTGGTAATGGTAGTTGCATTGGAGAAACAAAGCCGGTTATGGGATCAAACTATAAGGCAGGGCCACACCGAGCGGAGATAGTGGTCGAGAAAGTGATCAAGACCATGAAGAACCCGGCGCGGTTAATGGACGTGACATTAATGTCTCAGTTAAGGAAAGACGGACATCCTTCGGTCTATGGATTCGGTGGTCACAAGAACCCGGATTGTAGCCACTGGTGTCTTGCTGGAGTTCCGGATAGCTGGAACCAGCTATTGTACTCTGAGTTGTTTCATTCTTGAGAGAGTCTCGAAAGTAGCTCAATTCATTATATATAATAATGTCAAGTCATATCGGTTTATGATATAGTTTTGATTGAAGTATTGTCTTAATTAATACCATCACTCAATATCTCCGTAGATACATACAAGCATTCAAGAAACTATGAGCATGATAACATCTTAGACACATTGTATTATCTCTGCAAATCTCCATAAGCAACAAGAAGCAACAGTATCCTTATGGGTTGAGTTTCTTCTCAAAAAGTTCCATCATATAATGATATAATTTGTTAAAAGTTAATTTAATGCTCTCTCTTTTTTTTTAATACATAAAGTCTTAGAGAAATTAGTTTGTTCTATATTAGATATGTTTTCAGTTTTCAATGTAAAATTATTAACTTTTTAATGTTATATGATCATTTATATTCTGCAATCTATTTTATTATTGATTTAATTATGTTTAAATGGATAATTAATGATGTTTTATTAAAAATATAAAAAATAAATATTTTTTTAATCAATGTGTAAAATCATGATTAAGTGGGAAAATGGTCAATTCTAACCATTAGGTTTTCCTCAATGCTAAAAATAATACAAAGCAATGCCAAGGGTTACACTCAACTTGAACTTGAAGATCGAAGCCAGTTACTTGCAAAGGTATTGTTCTCATGAGTAGTTCTCTCTTGGTTACTTGTTTATACTAAGTACGTGGAGATATAGTGATGTATACCTTTGACAGATAGTTAAAGAACTTGTTAGTACCTGGCCTATAAGAACATCTTTAACTCTAGCACTTCATTTGGAATGCTTATTTTTTTTTGTTGGTATTTTTTAGATTTAAAAAAAAAAATTAAACGGACCAATCGTGGACCGCCACGTATTAGTGGAACCTGCAAATAGTGTAAGAGCTGATGCTTATTTAAGCATTATAAGAAGTTATGCTTAGAGTTTGCTTAGCGTTTTGGTGAGCCTCACACGCTAAGCAACCCTCTAAGCACCTTGGATAATGGTGCTCTAAGGATCTGCAAGACCTCATCTACCTAACACCTGACGAAACAATCAGCAGAACTCCTCTTCTAGATTATGGATATGGCCTGGCCTTGTTTCTCCAGCATGGTTCTTGTCGGAGATGCTTAGTGCTTGTTGCGCCTTGGAAGATTCAGTTGTTTTGGCGAGTAAACTTGCATTTGCAATCAACGTAGGGACTGAATCAGTAGAAGCGACAATAAAATCATATGGAAGCGAGAGATGGTCTCGGGCGTTCTCGTCGACAGTACGTGCAAATCTAGTTGGGGGCACTTCTGGCGATAAAAAATAAAAGCACTTCTACAATGGGAAAAATCTCGTGTGAGCTACGTTAGGGACAATGTTGTCATACCAAAGTTGTTGAGACTCGGACCAATGCTGAAACACACAAACTTTAAGTGTGAGCCACTCATTGGTTCTTCAAAAATATGAATCGATTACACATTGACCTGTCTGTATAGTGAGATCTATAACTATAAGCATACGTTCCATTGCGTGTACGTGAATAATGTATAAATAAAGAAAAAAAATTGTATGATCCAACAAATCTTTTTATAAACAACATCAAAAGAAAGAAACTAACAAAACATTCAAAGTATTAGGGCACAGAGGATGAGGATGAGAGGAATAAAACGGACAGCGTTCTCTGCGGGTCTGATAATATAGATTTGAATTGACCATTTTGCCCTTTGATGGTTAAGCTCACGCGCTCTATCCGACAAATCAGTGTCAAGTGTTTTTAAGAGTGAATAGGTACACGTCCCGACAACCTTCAATGACCACCTGCATTACAAGAGAGGACTGCTATTGATTGTAACGTGTATTATCTCTTACTAATCATATTTAAATTCGATGGTCAAACCATATCTCTTATTAGGAGGATTAATACACCAATTGGTGGACCATATCTCTTATTTGATGTTCTTCTAAACGAACTAAATATCGAATGTGGAAGTTGTATTTCCTAGCTATTAATATATTCGACCAAATTTTGGTATTTCAAAGCCAAAATCAGAACAAAATTTAGTTTATTTAATATCTTTTTGAGTTAATGTCTTACACTTACTCTTTCTTTTTCACAAGCATTTGCTTTGGAGTATTTTGGTTTTTTAAGAACATGTGATTTATTTGAAATTTTCCTAGAGTTATTTATAAATGTGAATTAGTTTCTAAAGTAACTTGTGATTTATTACAAATATTTTAATTATATACATCATTATGAGTTAATATTAATATATTAAAATTTATAAATCCAAATTTGGGAAGCTTAAGTTTAGAACCGACTGTCTATTCTATATAATCTTATTGGGTTTAATTGGGCCGGAGAATATATAATTATAAAATTTCAAGGAAATTAAAGTCCAACTAAATATAAATTTAGGGTTTTGATTATGTATTTATATCCTATAAGTATCATCTATAGATTTGCAAAATCCGCCGCACCAACACTAAAAAAACGGATCTCATAGCGAATAAGAGAAGATCTCGACATTACTAGTTTCTCGTTAGTGTGAAAGGAGCACAACGTAAACTGATTTTAACTGTGCACAAGATCGGTAAGTAAATGAATATCTCTAACTTATAGATTTGTTTTAAAGGATATATATTTTTGTAGACTAAATCCGCATGAACGGTTCCCTATTGGTCGTCAATTGCTTAGTGTTAATGTAAAGAAAAAAAAACCTTTAAAGATTACATGCTTAGGTTTAATAAATGATCTATAACATGTATGATTTTGCAATGAATCCATCTTTTAAAAGTCTTAACTTGTTTTGCTACAAGAATTTTGCCTATTAACTTTTCTGTTTAAGAATATCTTGTTTGTTTATCACTTTGTAATATCTCAGTTCTTTATCCTATTAATGGTGTATAAGGATTATTAGTTTCTGCCTGATTAGCTTTCTTGGATCAAACTATCTAATTCAATGTTTATGCATGGTCGTGGTAGCTTGAAACTAATCAAACAGATGGCTGGGAACAAGACTGAAGTTAGACCCTTAACAGAAGAAGAAAAAGAACTTGTGTTATTATATGGGAAACCTGTTACGGTATACGACATTCGTCAAGCTTTCTCAGGAGACAAAGTATGCATTCTCTTACTCTCTTTTTTTTCCTATAACATTTTTATTGTTTCTATCTCAAAAGTCAAAACCACTTTATTGAACAGTGGAAGTAAGTGTGTTATTGTATCTACAAGTTATTTTTTAATTATTGTTTTGTTTTTTTTTTGTCATGCAGCCACGTTTTCTTCCAAGAAGTTTGAGCTACAAAATACATGCGAGGAAAAATAAGATGTATGAATCTCTTCTTTGATATTAATTTATCACTATTATAATTTAGAAAATTCTAAAACGTTATACATGTGTGTTTTCTTTTCCAAAATTGTCATCACAATCATTGAATTTTATGAAGTCTTCCTAAATTTTTTGGAACTAAATTTGAAATATTAATTTTCAAGCAAGAAAAAACTTAGTTTACGTCATGGAATTTTAAATCTTTTCTCTTCTATTTCCTAGATAAGATTAATGGTTTCTTTTTCTTCTCATGGCACACTTTTATCTTTTCTTAGGACAAATGCAAGTGGAATATCAATTTACAACTATTTGGGTTCTAATAAGAAAATACTGAAATTCCAAGGTAAATCTTTACCTCGTTATTTCGTTTTCAGACTTGTCTTCTGAAAATTGTATTAATTATCTACACACATTTTAAAATGTAGTTGTGAAAAATCTTTCTTGCCCATTTTGCCCAATAAAAAGTGGAAGCCTCGAGGTAGGCACTAACTGGAACCAAGCTTTCTATTCATGTCTTTCATTTTTAACCCAGAAGCATCTGAATATTTCGTGCTCATTTAGTCCAAAAATATATACATTTTGCAAAAACACAAATGTCTTATTTACATGCAGGGCGTGAAACATCATTTGAAGTCATCGCATGCCTTATTTGACTTTAGCTTTCGGGTACCTTGTATTTTTAAGGATACTTATAACTCTTTTCAAGTTTTCGTGTGATATATTATAAGTAACAAGATAAGTACTCTTGCATGTTTTAGCTGTCGGAGAATGGTCATCCAAATATTGATGTCTCCGTGAAACCTGATGCATTCAAAAATGGGGTTAGTAGTATGAAACTTGATACGTACGCAACATTTTAAGTGGGTTCAAAAAATATTTTTTTTAATGATTATGAACTCTACCATAATGTGTTTCTTTTTATAATATATAACAGGTACTAAATTACGATTTAGAGGAGCACCCTCGCGTTGATTTCAAATTTCATCGGTAAGATTTCAAACTATTTACTCTACTTCTTAACTATGATTCATCATCGTCTTCTCAGAGCTAGCTAAACCATAATCCATGCAGCTCGAGATCTCGTAAGCGAGGCCAAATATATGGTCCTAAGGAACGTAAATCTTGTAAGATTTTTGAGAAGTATTCAGACGATGGCCCTCGTGACAAAGCAAATGAATTGCCTCATGTGAACGGTGATAATATCTCATCATCCCTAGCAAGAACTCACTTGCCAGAAAAGACTAGGGACATTCAGACAATAACTCAACCAGAGATAGGTCAGTCTTCTAAAGCTAAGGGGGCCTCATGTGCACGGTGATATTATCTCTTTCTCCCTAGCAAGAACTTGCTTATCGGAAAAGACTAGCCACATTCGGAAAATAACTTAACCAGAGATAGGTCAGTGTTCTAAAGCTAAGGGACCTGCTACTAGGAGAAAAAGTTATAGGGGTCGAGTCTGAAAGGTTATTATGTTCTTTGTGATACTTTGTTTCTACAGAATCTTCGTCCTTACAATTTTACGAACCAATATTATTATACATTGTTAATTTCCAGAATCGATCGTCTTAAGAGTCGGCAGTTCTATCACTCTCAATCACTACAGGTGGTTTTGTTTCTTACATAGTGTTTATTTTCTTGAAACCATGATGTCTTTGTCTCATTATTGGGCAGGATAAAAATTTAATGTAAGGTAAATGTTGGACTTTATGTGAATAATGACCACAACATTTTATAAGTCTATGGGCCGGGTAAAGTGATGGAATTGTCTGTGGAAACATAGAAAGCCTTAAACTAAGTTATTTTGGTGACCAATGGCACCAAAAAGCTTAAGCTAAATAAACATAACTTAATAACTAAGCTAATCAACTTGGTGATAAATAACTTAAACTAAGTAAACTTATAATCTAGTGACAAGTGGCTAAGACTTAGTAAATCTAATGACAAATGTCTAAGTTATTGTGGCTAAGCTTGTTAAATCTCTCATATAAATATTTTATCTCTCCATCAAATGACACATTTACATCAAAAACTTACACAAGATAAGCTTTCACATACAAAAGTTCCACTAAATACCAAGTCCTTTATAAAGTAAATCTCAAAAGTATAGCTTGATGTTAAGTTCACAAATTCTGTTTTTGATGATGTAAAACAGTCTCACGTGGTTTTATCTTGAAACTCAAAAATCGTACATAAATCGTCTCATCTACAAACGATTTATTGAGCTTACGAAATAGATAAAATCTCGACTCCACATATTCATTTATTTTTCTAAACAGTTTTCAAACGTTTTACCGCTTTATATTATCATTTCCAACTCATTTTGTTTTGTAATTTTAAATATGGATTATCACGTTATAAGATTTATTTAGTTAAAGAAAGAGATCAAATATCGACTCCACATATTCACTCATTTTTCTAAACATTTTCAAAACGTTTTACTTACAAAGCATTTCCAATTTGTTTTGTTTTGTTTTGTAATTTTAAATGTGGATTATCACGTCCTAATACATTATACTAACTAAATAAGTTGCACTTTGAAGCCAATGACTCTTGAAGAAGTATTGTCGGATGCAGACATCAAAAATGAAGCTGATGAAGATTTGAAAGATCTTCGAGAACGCATGGTATTTCATTGTTTCTTATTTTTAAAATTTTCATTGAATTGTTATCAAAAACATAACTTACACCAGAGGCCTTTGTTTTCGCAATGAGGAAAAGAGATTTATGTGGCTTTGGAACACATTTGTGCGAAGGAAAAGGTAGCAATATGATTCAACTTGCATCTTATGTTTCAAGAAAGATTTGAGATAAAGATTGATCCATCACTAGAAACACTTTTGCTATGCCTAGATTACTTTTGGGCAGTGAGTTCGGGGATGAGCATGTTCCTTTGGCATGTGAAGAGTTCGTCAAACGTCATGCTAAAGAGCTGATCATGCCTAAACTTCGATGGTAATAATCTTCTATCAACTCACCATATGATTGCTAAAACGGAGTATCACAGTTTTTGATTATATTTGTTGATGCCTCTGAGCAGGCAATGGACAACGTTTGCAGTTTATACACTGTGGGAAGACGGTTTGATATGCGCCAAGACCTTAGATAAATGCAGTATCATCCTCCAGAACGCACAGGAAGAAGAAGATGCAGCAGCAGGAGCAGGAGCAGAAGCAGCAGCAGTGGCAGTAGCAGCGGCAGCATCAGCAGAAGCAGCGGCGAAAGAAGTGGCACCAGCGGAAACGGCTGAAACAGCAGCAGGAGCAGCGGCTGAAGCAGCAGCAGCCAACTCTAAAGCTAATGCTAATGGCAATGCAACAACCTATGGAACTCGATGAAGAAGTAGAACAACAGTAGACATGGTGATTGTGTTATAGGATTATTACCGGTTCTCTTATACGGATGGTTTATTTATGTGTTTGGTTTATTGGTTTAACAAACAATTATATGTAAGCTTTTGTTCATTGACGAGAGTATCAATCAACAAAAACAATTATCTTATTCTTCTATCTCTGATCTTCACCTCATCTTCAATATCTTCGATATTCCAGTCTAGAAATCAGCTCGGTTAGATTGCCACACCATTCAGGTCAGGTCGGTTTAAGATCGATCGGGTATTTTTGGATGGACTAGATTGATATCAGTTCAGTTGGACATGGTGTGTTCGGACTCTGATAACATGTTAGATTCAAGTTTATCACGATTTCCATTTTAAAATCAATTGTTAATAAGTAAATTGGCCGTAACATGGCCGGCTATATGAGGCGGTCAGTACGACCGCCCCAGAACACATATTAATATTTTTTTTTAAAATATATATTTAAATGACATATATAAAATTATATTTAAATATTAGTGTAATAAAAATAATATAATATAAACTAATTTAACCTCGTACAAAAGTTTAAACAAAAAATATATTTTTGTATTTAAATTTAAACTTTTTTTAAAAAATGTTAATTATGGGGTCTAAACTTTTTTTTGCACTCGATCCAACCATTGTATTGAGTCTAAAATCGGCCTTCACCCTTTATATGATACTCATGACCCAGTTAAACTCTCGATGTGGAAACTTATATTCTCACACAAATCAGTGTTGAGTGTTCTCAATCCGCATACCAACAAACACTTCCAAACATCTTTTTATTTTACTAATATATATTTTTGTTACTTAATTTTGTATTAAAATTTTTATACTTTTTTAATTTCACTTATCAACTATAGCTATTTTCACTCTTTATTTATCTGCACCTGTATGTATGCATATACATTTTCAACAGTTCAAAAAATATTTATTACCTTTTTTTTAAACAACTAAATTATTTATTACCTATAGGTGAAATTATTCCAAGTTGTATTCATTGTAAGAGAATCATTCGGTTGGGCCTATGTAATGTCTCCATATCTTTTTTTTCTTTTTTTTGGTATGGTCCACAATCATGTGATTTGTTTTCAGATATGTGCATAAAGAATAATATACTGAAAATAGTAAAAGATCTATAAGGAGATGCACCAATTATCATCCAAAACTCTGTATTGAGTATTGTGAATGTTTTCATGAGGTTTCTAAGGAAAGTATTTTTTCCTCATAAAATTACAATATCCATGCATTTAAACTTTAGAGCAAAATTAGTCAAACCTCCAATTTGTGCGAATCCATTTCCAAGACAGCAGATTTCATGGACTGCAGAGACTCGATGAGGAGATCACAAAGGTGATGAGGATCAGGTATCACATTGAGATCAACAGCTAGATTGATGATAACCTTCTTTACATAGCTTTGTATATGTATTGTCAGTCCCTTTTTCAACAAAGACAGCAAATAATTAGTTTTCTGAACAATTACGTACTTTTAATCAATATGATGTTTGATAATACTATTTTTGTATGTAGTGCACGGTACCTGTGGCAGACCACACGCACTTGCTGCAATATAAGATATATGGTGGTCGAAAAAACTGATTTCTGAATCTGGACCGACCACATTTGAAAAAATTACTGATGTGCGACTAAAAATACTCGTTATGAGATTCTTGACTGCCTGATTTTCCATTCCGAATACGTCCATATATCAGTTATATATATGTATAATTTATATGAATTTTGGACTAAATATAACAGTATTCTTGGTGATATTTTATCTCACCTTTAACCCTAAAACTCCCATGGTGAACTTCAGTAATGCAAAGGAAAATAAAGGTTCGAGAGAAAGTTTCTTGCGATCCATTGTAATTTTGGCTCGTCGGATGTATTCAAGCGTATCCTTTTCTAATCTTATCCATAGTGGGAACAAAACATAACCAATTGAGTTCCCCCATCTTGATTTTGAACCTTTCTCCATCATCTTTGCCAAATCCTGTATTTATATTATTCGTTATAAAATGTTATATTGTACATAATATTAGTTTTTTTTAAAAAACATATAGCTATAAAATGAAGAAAAAAAGTTATCATAAAAGTAATATTAGGTTTTAACTCTCTACAAAAAAATTAAGAAAAGTTCAGATGATTTTTTTATACCTCAATATTTCTGTTTGGACGTAGGTTGAAAAAAACAACGCCGTTAAGATTTTTTTCTAGGGATTTTCTTGACTTAGAATTTTTTTCCAAATCTGCTGGATTAGTAAAGTTAATTTGATGGTAACAAATACTGACTCAAACGTGAAAACAATAGGGAGAAAATTATAGTGACTTACCGTATCTTTGACTCAAATATCGTGAAATGCCAGCTTGCACAATTCCAAGAAGAACATCATTCACCGTCTAATTAAAAAAAAGAGAGAGAAAATCAAATCAATTCATTAAAAGATCATTTAAAGTTATTCATAAAAGAAAGTAATTAAGCAACGTACCATATTCAACGCATTCTTCACCAATTTCACATCATCCAAACTAATAATTCGATGAATAAACTTATTAATGCTAACTGTAGCACCGGGTTTACCCGTAAGAGGTGTTGCTTTGTCTCCGGCAAAGCATACGATAACCATGGACTTAAAAATTTCAACACAAGTGTGAAACAATAGTCTTACTATGAACCAAAACCAAGTAACCAATGACCAACAACAAGCATGTGTCGTATTGCTTTTCTTTGGGACTACGAGAGTAGGTAATGCCTCGGGGTCACATGTTTTTCGAGTACAAGCGAGTAAAAGAGACATAAGAGACATTCCATCACCTAGAGAATGGTGAAACCTAGCCACGGCTACAGATCCAGCATGTGATGTCTTCAGTTTCAGTAGGTGAAACTCCCATAAAGGTTTGGACTTATCCATTGGAGAAGTAGCCATTTTTGTTGTATAATCCTCTAGAAACTGATCAGGATTTTCAATGTTCGGATCTATATGTGGAACAATTACATGCTCTTCCACTTTTACTTTTGTAGGAATCCACTTAGCTTTTACTTTGTACTCACTGTGACCCGTCTCCTGTAAAAGTATAAGTAAATTGTTCCAAGTCACATAAAAACACTACGGATCTAACTGACAATCATATAAAAACTATAGAAATAAAAATGAAAAGAGTGTACTTATTATTTCTTCATGAATTTGATAAAGAATAAATCTGTTTTATTATTCCTTAAAGAGAAAAATTATAAAAAAATATTGGTTAAAATATTCTTTGTAAATGGTGTAAGTTATAAGAAATAAACAAAATTTTAATTTTTTCCGTCTATTCAATTTGTCATCATTTAGACGCTACATGTCTCTTTTAAATAAATTATTTAGTGAAGATAATTGTCTATATACTTTGATAATATGTTCAGTGTTCAATGTAAGAATTCTGGTCAGTTTCCGTATATATCTTGTCCATGTGATTCTTCTCTCTTATCATTTTTAGCAGGGATTATAAATTAGGAACAATTAAATCATTATAATGAAAAATATATAATATAAATGTTTTCATCATAAACATCATAACATGAAATGAAAGGAACATTGTTTTGAAGGAAAAATAATTAAAATGAGTGAACATATTATATACCATGATGCTAGAGAAGCGTGGATGGTTAATCAAAGTCTTCTTTAAGCCTTCAACAATGGCATGTGGATTGCCTTCGGTTTTGCATCCGATGGTTATGATGTTGTAGCAGTCCTGACCAGGGAGACTGAATAGCCGTGAAAACGGGCTGAGCGGCTCCTCGTTGCGCATCACTTGATTAGCCGCAGCCATTTTTCTTCTTGTTCTTCCAATTATGTGTGCTTAGTTTTATATACGTGTGCATAGCCTAGTGATTTTAATGTAATTAAATGAAGTTTGCTGAATGCTGAACATCTAACCACTATACTCCAATGATTGCTATTGATGTGGTTTTCATTTTTATTACTATTTCTTCAACGTTATTGATTTGGACATGTCCCTCTTTTTAATTCGGTGGTCAAACGTGTAGGTGGCCAGTAATCTGCACTTAATGTTTGTTCCATCTTTTAGACCACATAATAAGCATTAATTTTAAAGCAAACAAGTGTTCCAATCATTCCGGCCTAACATGTATGCTTTGATAAATGCATTTGCAAGGAGTTTTTTTTAGTTTTCTACTGTTTGGGCTTTTATTTTATGCTTGAGAAATGGTAAGTCAAACTTGGTTTTAGTAGTTACGTAGTAATTAAAGCAAAATTTTAAAATAATACTGTATATCATAAGAGATGAGTAAGCTTTTGTAATTTTTGAAATATTATAATTTTATTTAACTTGTGCAATACAAGATTGGGGTTAACCAGTTAGGAGGATAAATACAATCGGTGGGGAACAACACCATTCGATGGACCATTATTTTGCAGCATTATTTGATAGTTGTCTAACAAAACTAAAAAGGTGAATGTTAGAAGCTGTATTTCCTAGTTCTTAATATATTCGATCAAATTTTAGTAGTTTAAAATCCAAAATCAGAACTAAAATTTAATGCTTAATATCTTTTGGGATAATATCTTACACTATACTCTTTCTTTTTCACAAGTTTTGGTGTATTTAGTTTTTAAGAACATGTTATGTAATTGAAACTCTTGTAGTTATTTTAAATGTGAATTAGTTTTTCTAAATTATGTAATTTATTTTGATAAAACAAAATATTTTAATTTAATATATCATAATCTAGATAATAATAATATATTAAGAATTAAATACAAATTCTGAAAGCTTGAGTTTATGGCCGGCTCTCTGTTCTATGAAGTCTAATGGATTTATATTGGGCTAAAATTAATATATAATTATAAAATTAAGGTCCAATCACATAGCGACGTAGGGTTTAGATATGTCATTATGTCCTATAAATACCCTCGAGTACTTTGCAAAATCCGCCGCACCAACACTAAAAAGAAGTTCATAGCGGGTAAGAGAAGATCTCAATCTTACTAGTTTTTTGTTCGTGTGACAAACACAATGTAAACTGCTCTTAACTGCACATCAAGATCGGAAAGTAAATCGAAAATTTCTAGCTTGTAGATTTGTTTTAATGGTTACGTTTTTTCTTAAGATTAAATCCGTATGAACGGTTTTTTATTTTATTGTCAATTGCTCTATACTCCCTCCGTTTCTGAATAAGTGTCACTTTTACACTTTTCACGGAGATTAAAAGTATGTATAATAGACTAATATATCCCTATTTAATGTATGATTAATTAAATGAGAATGATTTAAATAAAAATCTATTGGCTATTCAAAAGAGTAAAAATTAGATTTAATGTACAAAATTGCATTGTGATTGTAGAGTGACATTTTTTTGAAACAAAATTAAAAACCTAAAGTGACACTTATTATGAAACAGAGGGAGTATTAATTTAAAGAAAAAATCCATTAAAGATTGAATGTTTAGGTTTAATAAATGGTTTATTAACATGTATGAGTTTCAACAATATGTCTCCTCTTTTTCCATTATTCGACTTTGCAATGAATTTATATCATTAAATTTTATATATCTTATTTTTGTACATGCTTTTTTGCCAATTAATTTTTTCGATTTACAAATATCTTGTTTGTTTATCAGTTTGTAATTTCTCAATTCGTATGTGTTGACACGATCTACGATGTTTTACATTTGGGAACAGATACATCGGTCACTGCAATATTCTTTACTCTATTTATGTTTATTAATGATTATTGGTTCTTTGTTGTTGCTAAACAGATTGTGTGGCAGCTTGAAAATAATGAATAAGATGGCTAGGAAGACGATTTGTGCTAGGCCCTTAACGATTGGTTTTAGGCCCTTAACGGGTGAGGAAAAGGAACTTCTCTTATTATTTGGCAAATCTGTTTCAGTATATGACATTCTTCTATCTTTCTCACGAGACAAGGTATGCATTCTTTTTCTCTCTTATTATTCCTAGCTTAGAAGTCAGAACCACTTTATTGGACTGTGGAAGTAAGTGTGTTATTATATCTACAAGTTTTTTTAATTATTATTTTGTTCTTTGTCACGCAGTCACGTTTTCTTCCAAGATGTTTAAGTTACAAAATACAGGCGAAGAAAGATAAGATGTATAACTCTTTTTTTATATTAGTTTATCACTATTCTAATTCATGTGTGTTTTCTTTTCCAAAACTATCATCACAATCATTGAATTTGATGAAGTCTTCCAAAACATTTGGAACTAAATTTTAAGTATCAGTTTTCAAGCAAAAAAAACTAAATTTATGTAGTAACATTTCATATCTTTCTCTTCTATTACCTAGTTAAGATGAATGGCTTCTCATGCCACATTTTTATTTTTCTTAGGATAAATCCAGGTGGGATATCAATTTACAACTATATGGATTCTAATAACAAAATACTGAAATCTCAAGGTAAATCTTTACCTGATTGTTTCGCTTCACTCTCTATGTTTTCTTCTGAAAATTGTATTAATTTTCTACACACATTTCATAATGCAGTTGTGGAAAAGACTACTTGTCCTTTTTGCTTAATGAAATGTGGAAGCGTCGTGGTAGGCACTAATTACAATCATTCTTTCTAATGATATCTTTCATTTTTGAACAATAAGTATCTAAATATTTCATGTTCATTTAGTCCACCAAATATATACAATTAGCAAAAAATACAAATGTCCTATGTATGTGCAGGGCTTGAGACATCATTTGGCATCATCGCATGCCTTATTTGACATCAACTTTCGGGTACGTTGTATTTATAAGTATACAAATAACTCTTTTTCAAGTTTTGTTGTGATATATTATAAGTAACAAGATTGCCTATTTTAGTTGTCGGAGAATGGTCATCGGCATTTTGATGTCTCCGCGAAGCCTGACGCATACCAAAATGGGGTTAGTATATATGAAACTTGACACGCAACATTTTAATGGGTTCAAAAAATAATTTATTTTTGTCATTATTATGAACTCTACCATAATGTTTTTTAAAATAATAATATAACAGGTGCTAAATTATGATTTGGAGAAGCACCATCTTGTTAATTACATCTTTTATCGGTAAGATTTCAAACTATTTAATCTACGATTTAGTTATGGTTTAGCATCATCTTCTTAGACCTAGTTAAACCATAATCCATGCAGCTCGGGATCGCGTATGCGAGGCCAAATATATGGTCCTAAAGAACGTAAATCTTGTAAGATCTTTGAGATGTATTCAGACTATGTCCCTCGTGACAACGCAAATGAACTGCCTCATGTGAACGGTGATATTATCTCATCATCCCTAGCAAGAACTCACTTGTCAGAGACGTCCAGCGACATTCAGACAATAACTCAACTAGAGATAGGTCAGTCTTCTAGAGCTAAGGGACATCGTGCACAGGGGGTCCAGGCTGAAAGGTTATGATCTTCTTTGTGTTTACTTTGTTCCTCACAGGTTCTTCGTCCTTAATTATGATTTTACTAACGAATATTATTATACATTGTTAATTTTCCAGAACCGATCTTCTTAAGAGTCGGCAGTTCTATCACTCTAGAACATTACAGGTGGTTTAGTTTACTACATAATCTTGATTTTTTTTTTCTTGAAATTATGCTCTTTGTTTCATTATACTAACTAAATAAGTTGCACTTTGAAGCCTATGACTCTGGAAGAGGTGATATCTGATGCGGACAGCGATAATGAAGCTGATGAAGATTTTAAAGATCTTCAAGAACGCTTGGTATGTCATTGTCTTTTTTTTTTTAATTTTTCAGTGAATTGTTATGAAAGAGCATCAGCTTACACCAGAAGCAATTCTTCTCAATTTCACAGAGGCTTGATCTGTCAGTGGATGCAAGCGATGAGGAGAAGAGATTTAAGTGGATTTGGAACACATTTGTGGAAAGGAACAGGTAGCAATATGATTCTACTTGCATCTTATGTTTTAAGAAAGATTTGAGATAAAGAGTGAATGACTTTTGCTATGCCTTGATTACTTTTTGGGCAGCGTGTTGACGGATAAGCAGGTTCCTTGGGCATGTGAAGAGTTCGTCAAACTTCATGCTAAAGAGCTGCTCATGCCTAAACTTCGATGGTAATAATCTTCTATCAACTCATCATGTGATTGCTAAAACAGAGTGTCACAGTTTTTGATTATATTTGTTGATGCCTCTGAGCAGGCAGTGGACAACGTTTGCAATTGATATACTGTGGGAATACGGTCTGATATGCGCCAAGACCATAGATAATTGCAGTATCATCCTCCAGAACGCAAAGGAAGAAGAAGATGCAGCAGCGTTGGCAGCTGCAGAAACGATGGCATCAATAGCAACAGTAGCAGCAGCAGAAGTGGCAGAAGTGGCAGCAGTAGCAGCAGCAGTGGCAGGACCAGGAGATGTAGCAGCAGAAGTGGCAGGACCAGGAGATGCAGCGGCAGCATCCACATCTAAGCGCACCAGTAACACCGAAAACCACAAGATGATGAAGAAGCAAAAGCAGAATGAGCAAGAACCAGCAGCAGCAGCCACCACTGAAGCTAATGCTAATGGCAACGAGCCACAGCCTATGGAACTTGATGAAGAAGAAAAGTAGACATGGTGAGTGTCAGAGATCTTCATTTCTGAACTGAGTGATCTCATAACTTTTTTAAAATTCTCGTACTCCGATACATTTCCTTCCTTTCAAACTATGCTAAGTAAACTTTTACTTTAAATCTTTTATTAATCTCTGAGAGGTTACAAACTCAAAAGACTGATTATGATACTTTAAAAGGAGATTAATTCATGTTTTTTCATCATCAAAGGTTAATGAGGGACAAGGTAGTATTTAATTACAAAACAAAGTGTTTTGTTTATGTTTCCAGAATTTACATACCCTAGCTTTCTTCTATATCTATAATCTGATCACCTGCATCATTCTTCATCATCATTAGTAGACAGATATGTCGACGCTTATACCTCTCATGGAAAGATTATTCCTAGAAAGTTTGTGGTCCTCACGCAAGCCAAGCCACAAGCATGAGATCCTCGCCAATGCAGCCTGCCCCACCACTTTCACCCATAACTCGTTACCAGCAACATTCATTGACTTCTTTGAGTCACCATCATAGCCCTCTACATCCGAGTGGGTCACTACCACCACTGACCCATCATCAAATACAGCTATATTCCCAGAGCAAACCTGCTCTACATTTCTCGGGATCAAAGCTGAAGTTGCATCAGTTAAGGAACTCTGAGTATTCAGCACCATGACATGGTAGTACTCAAGAACGGCCTGCGGAGACATTTAGGAATAAGAAGATGAAGAAGAAGAACACAGAACAGAACAAAGAACGTGTCCCTGTCTATTACCTTCCATTGAGCAGTCGCTAATTTTACTCTAGGCCTGATTGACCTCACGTAATCATAAGCTGCTTCAGGTGTCATGTGTTTGTGTTGCACCTGCATTGCAAAGATATAATCAGAGAGAGAGAGAGAGCTGAAGCAAAAAGTTTTACTGGATTCATTGCAACACAAACCAAGTAGCATATGACAACAGTTGTGCTGCGGCCCCGACCCGCCTTGCAGTGAACATATGTGGTCTTCCCAAGTGAAGCATTTCCTTCAACGGCAAATCAAGATCAAATGAACACAGCTTATATACGATTCTTAATAATAGCACAACAAAAGTAATAAAAGTACAAAAAGAGAAGGTAAACTTACTATGGATAAACTCCACAGCTTGGCATATGGCTTCCATGGAAGGAGCAAAACAATAATCTCTCGTGGCAATCACCAGGTGGTCAATGCAGTAAGACTACGAAAACAAAACAAAGTTAGTAAATAGGAATAAACCGAAAGACAGAGCATTATTCTATAATGACACGTGTAGCAAGAGAAAAAGAAACAGACTTTGTAGAGAGATGATGGAACCAAAGTTTCATAAGGCTCATTGAGAGTGATCACTCCACAAACACCGAGCTCTTTCAGCCGTGGAACATCAGACTGAAACGGAACAGCTCCTAGTAATATAAACTGGAGACAACAAAGTCAACAGAGAGAGAGAGAGAATCATTAGCACAAAACCCATATTAACATACTTGGAGGCGGAATATCTACATGAGAACCAACAAAAAGTAGCTAACTTTCAATGGAACTGACACAAACCAGCTCAAAGGACGAAACTTTATTTTACCTGAGCGATCCTATCCCACCAATGAAACTCAGATTCAACCTTATTCCTAACAACATTGTAAACCAGAGTTGGATAGAACAAGGCACGAGCACCAACACCAACCAGTGCCATCTTCGTCACGTTCCCTCTGCTCACCACTATCTCCTTATCTCCATCGTCAACGCTAATCTCCTCCACTGATCTCTGCCCCTTCTCTTCCTTCTCCGTCACGTCTTCGATATGCATACTCCTCAATCAAATTCTCCCAACGGAAAACAGAGTGATGATGATCGCCAAAACACGCACAACGAAAAACCCTAACGGTAATCGAAATCTTGATGAAAGTCAAGCGGAGATCACTGAGAGAAGCCGATCGCCTAAGGATCAAAGTTTCTACTTTTTCTCAGAATTTGGGGATCGATTATTTTTTGCCTACTCAACCTATCTTTGGTTTCTCTTTTAAAGAGTAAGGAGAAAAAAAAAAGGAAAGAGAAATCCAATGTCTTTAAACCCGGTTAGGATTTTATTTGCGTGAGTCTCTATTTTAATAAACCGAATCATTTTTGGGTCATGGATATTAAGTCCACCATGATGACTAAACTGTAGATTAATAAATTTTAGTTTATAGTTCCATATTAACTGATAAATATATATATCTATATATATATATATATCTATATCTATAAGTCTAAATAAATATTTATATTTTTTATTATTTGATGTATAATTTTTTTTTTCTGTCTAACTTTGGAGATCTCAGATTAATTTTCAAAAAGAATTGTATGGTGTACACATAGATTTTCATTCCAGTTAGTCAAATAAACTGTAAGATAGATTCATATCTGTATAGTAACAATGTGAAATATAATAGGATTCTTTCGAACTCGGGTTAATTAGCAATTCAAAATATATCTACCACTAGACCATTATTTTATGATTAATTTTAAAAAAAAATATTTTGTTAACATTTTACTTAAAAATAGACCGGACTATTAACAAAAGAAATTCATATATATATAGTATTTTCTTTCAAATATCATTTGAATAAATATTAATAAATTCTTTATTTTGAGAGGAAGGAAAAAATATTTTGAGTCATCTAACCTTCTCTGCATCCCTTAAAAGGTTGAAGAGAATGTCTTACTTTGAAAATTCAAATGTACGACCAAGCCAATTTAACCCAAAATATAGTAAGACTAAGACATTTATATTCTCTCCCTGTTTTCAAAGTTCACACTTGTTTTAAAATGTTGATGTTGTCAATTTAGATTCTTAGTTTAGTGTTATACATGTAACATGTACCACTTTTTCACCTCCATGTTGGTGACTGTTTGAGGATTTACCACCAGGGAAATAAACTTTAGTCAGGTACATAGATCAAAAACCATCTTAATCTTGTGTATGTTCGTGTTTTCGTTAATAACAACACATGGTGACATATTATTTAGTATTGGTCTAGAATGATGATAGAAATGGGCCGACAGTTAGAGGCCCAAGTTTGTATGAGGAAGAGAATTCACATTTATAATTTCTAAAGGTTACATATGAGTGGACCAACACATGAGAGTTAATCACACGCTCCAAAGAAAAAATCTGCACAATTGTTTCTACTTCTTACAAAAAAAGTCGTATTATATAAAAACCAAAGGATCCAATCAAAATCCAGATTACTCTCACAGGCATGTGACCGACCATGAGTGATCGCGGTGGAGTGACACAAATCTCTCCTTAATGTATAGGGTGAACATCATCGAAGGATCCAACCAATGGCCACGTTAATCTCTCAAGCATGTTGCCTACCATGATTGATCGCTATGCGATGACACGAGTTTCTTTATAGAGGGTGAACAATTTAACAATTTAAGTCAATTTTTCTTCTTCCGTTGACGGATCTGTAAGACATTGATAGTTGAACTAGGACTAGTTTAATTTGTACATTATTATTGAAACTTTGTATATGTTTTGGTTTTGAATCTAAATAATAAAATTTCTTAAACTGATAAGGAAAATGATTTAACAAGCCAAATAATTAGATAATTATATTTCACATTAGAGAGGAATTGATCATTTATCTAAAACTAACAGAGCAACTTTTTCTTAAGTGGAAACTATTAAACCACTACCTATTTTATCAGCTCAATCCCAACCCATCATGGTCCCAAACGATTTTAATAGTATTAGTGGTGCCGGGTGCGGAGTGGTAAGGCTGGTGCATATACAATTTCAACTGTGATATTGTAATTAACCAACTGTTGTCTTCTATCTAGATTCTTCAACTTTGAAAAAAAAAAAACAATTATACAAATATGCATCCGCATTAATTTCATTTCAAAAAATGTTAGTTGGTTGCTTATGAAAGTAGTTACGACGACATCCTAAACTAAAACTATTTTTGACAGCTTTATGTCCCCAAGATTCGAAAGACGTAAAAAAAAAACTTTGACTTGACTCTTTCGATATATGCATGCATACACATGTGACATCTATATATGCATATACTTACGAGTATCATGTTTGTATCTATAATGTGTCATGTGTGTATATATGTCCGAAGTTGATGAGATCCTAAAGCTGGCTTTTGCAACATCTGGTGTACTTTGTACTATATTTAATCGTCAATTGGCTTTTATTGTTTATAACATATTATGTACGGGCTTTTTGCAAAATTGACTCAAAACTCAAAGTCAAACACAAAACTAACCTCTCCTTTTTTTGTCATTTCTTGTGTCCAATTCACCCCATATGTTCACATTATTTACGAAAATGCCATTGTTTTTTTTCTTGTTTTTTTTTCTGAAAATGGCATTTTTACTCTCTCAATCTCATCATCTTCAAATATTTACAATATTGTCATTGCCATCAATACCACAACCACCATGAACAACCAATTTGAAGCTCTTAATGCACCTAAAATTGATTGACACTACCTAAAATTGATTGGCACTAAATGTTATGAACAAAAAACAACATCTCTTTAACTTTGTCTCCATATTCATCCAAAAAATTCAAGCTTTTGATTCTAAATTTTTTAGGCTTGGTAGAGCCATTCAAGCATACTAATCTTCGTGGGTTACTTTCGTTTGAGGTTCTGGGTGGTTGGAGAGGACTATTTGTGCTTAGGAAGTCATCTCACTAGTGAAAGGTATGAAATTGAAAATTTTTTCAGATTTGTTCGCGTCGAAGACTTACCCGTAAGTCGTCTGGCTGAAGAAGACTTACGGGTAAGTCTTCTAAGCACACGGGCGACTTACTTATAAATCGTCCAAATTTGTTTGTTAAGAAAAAAGTTCTAGACGACTTACTAGTAAGTCGTCAAGGATAAACGGGTTAGTTTTGCATTTGACCGAGTTGTGTCAGATATTTGACTTTTCCTGGACGACTTACAAGTAAGTCGTCTCTGGGAAATCAAAAATTTCAATATTTTATTAAAGCTAGACGACGTACCTGTAAGTCGTCTCAGGTTACTTTTGCAATTGGAAAATAAAACTTAAATATTTAACTTTTCCCAGACGACTTACTTGGAAGTCGTCTAGGTAGAGGACCTTCCTGAAAGTCGTCCAAGATAAGCGAAGTCGTCCAGATTTTTTTCCGAGATTCTGGTCAAAGCTTGCTTCTCTCGGACGACTTTCAAGTAAGTCCTCTACCTAGACGACTTTAAATTAAGTCGTCTGGGAAAAGTTAAATATTTAAGTTTTATTTTCGAATTTTCAAATAACCTGAGAAGACTTACAGGTAAGTCGTCTAGCTTTAATAAAATATTGAAATTTTTGATTTCCCAGAGACGACTTACTTGTAAGTCGTCCAGGAAAAGTCAAATATGTGACACAACTCGGTCAAATGCAAAACTAACCCGTTTATCCTGGACGACTTACTAGTAAGTCGTCTAGAATTTTTTTCTTAACAAACAAATCTGGACGACTTACTAGTAAGTCGTCCCATTTTAAAGTCAATTGCAAAAATGACCTATTTGGACGACTTACTTGTAAGTCGTCTATGTCTTCCAGACGACTTAACCGTCAGTCGTCTGCGTCAATGTTTAGTAAACTTTCATTTTCTCTATGTTTACTAATGTGTTTTATTTTGAAATTTTGCAGATGTTGCGTCAGTTACATGCAGTGTATGGAGAATGGTTTTTGGAAGATTCTAATTGGGATTTTGTGGTTGATAATTCCAAAGGAGCGAGACTATTTTTGTTGATTGAAGGTTCGACATATGTTGAACTTGTTGCAATGGTTCAAGAAGATTATAACCTGGACATGAGCACAGAATCTGTGGAGATAACCTACTTGTTACCAGCTGAAATGATGCAGGTTCCAGACACTCCTCCTATTCATGTTACAAGTGATAAACAAGTTCGAAACTTGCTCGAGATAACCAAAACGCATGGAGTACGGCTTTGTGTATCAAGCCATAGCAAGGTGGAAACAGTTTCAGAGGAAAGGGAAGAGGAGGATGAAGATGATGAAGCTGATGAGTTTTTTGAAAATGATAATGATTTGGTTGAAGATGAGAATCATAATGGGGAAGAGGATGATGGGGAGGAGGATGATGGGGAGAAGGATGTTGATATCTCTATTGTTGCTGAAGCGGACGAGAATGGTGAGGATTACAGTGTTTATGGAAAGGTTAAAGATGAGGATTTGGAAGAAGATGATGATATGTGTTTTGAAGAATTCAAAAAGACTTATGCTATTGAAGGAGAAGGATCGAATGGTAACAGTATCTACGTCAACCAGAGTTTTGTTAGCAAGGATGCACTGCTTTCAGAGCTACGGTTGACAGCAGTTAAGCGTAAGTTCTCCTTCAGAATATATAAGTCAACGAAAACTCTCTTTGTGGCAACCTGTCGGGTTAGTGGTTGTGGATGGAAGATGAGAGCGAGTGTGAAACATGGAACAAACACGTTTTGGGTAACAAAGTATGTGGAAACACATACATGCTCAGTGGGAGACCGAATCGCTCAGCGGAGACACTGTACTCCGAAGTATGTTGCTAGGCTTTTCATTGATCGTGTTGGAATCATTGATGGGTTGAATCCACAGCATATCACTGATGCAATGAAGAACATGTTTGGCATGACGCTTGATTACACCACTTCATACAGAGCACTGGTATATGCACAAATATTGGTGAGAGGATCAGCAGAAGATGGGTATTCGCGTCTACCATCATATCTCGAGCAAATCTCCTTAGCAAATCCCGGTTCTATCACAGCTATAGAACTTGATTCTAAAAAAAGATTTAAGTATCTATTTCTCTCTTTTGGAGCTTCTATCAGAGGTTTTAAGTATCAGAGAAGGGTCATTGTCGTGGATGGGACTCACCTACATGGGAAGTATGAAGGTACTATGTTAGTTGCAACCGCACAAGATGGGAATTTTCAGATATTTCCATTGGCTTTTGGGATCGTAGATGCTGAAGATAACCCTTCTTGGGAATGGTTTTTCACAAAATTGGCTAGTTGTTTATCTGATGAGCAGCCTCTCGTGATAGTCTCCGACCGGCATGCAACCATTAAAAGTGCGTGTGAGAAGGTGTTTCCCTGGGTAACCCGAGGAATATGTTATTATCACCTTCAAGATAACATTGTTAAAACTTATAAAGGGAAACATCTCTTGTACTTGGGGAAAGGTGCTGCTTATGCCCATACGGTTTCAGATTTTAACCGGTACATGGCTGAGATACGGAGTGCAAACCCGGACCTTGTAACGTATTTGGAGGATGCCGATGTCACCCTATGGTCAAGGGTTTATTCTCAGGGGGACAGGTACAACATAAAAACAAGCAACATCGCAGAATCTATTAATTCCGCACTGAAGCGAGCTAGAGGATTTCCTATTCATTTCCTATTGGAGTACATAAGAGAGAAGCTAGGAAAGTGGTTTTGGAAAAGGAGAGATGATGCTTTGAGTCTCCCAAGTCACCATAGTCGCGGTGTTGAATACTTGCTTGTTGTTCGATCGGAGATAGCGGATACGATGAGGGTTCAACTAATTGATGGATGGTGATTCTTTGTGAAAGGTGGCAAAATGGACTGTGTGGTTGATTTGGAACATGGCAAGTGTGATTGTGGTGTTTATGCAGTGGAGAAAATACCTTGCTCTCATGCTATAGCTGCTGGAATACATGCTGGTTTGCATATCTCCACACTTGTAAGTCCAGTGTACTCAAAGGATTATTTGTTTGCAGGATACTCAGAAAATATATATCCTTGTGTTGGACAACAAGTTGAGGAACGCACATGCTTGCCTCCTGCAAAATGATGGTAACTCGCCTGAATAATAAGCCCACGCCCCACCAGGAAGTCTTCTTCCTAAACCATAGGCATCGGGCTGCGAATTCTTAAAATCCTGGTAGTTAAACCTCCATTGTTGAGAAAATAGATGATCAAGGAAGCATATTCTCTCGCTCCTGAAAATGTGTGGCGTCTCCTGGTGCCTCTTCCTCAAAACATTGATCCAAGCATCCATATGCTGCATATAAAATAATACAAGTCATAAGATACCAGACGACTTACCATAAGACTACCATAAGTCGTCTGGTAAGTCGTCTTCATAGACGACTTACTAGACGACTTACCAGACTACTTACCATAAGTCGTCTGCGTAGAAGACTACCATAAGTCGTCTGGTAAGTCGTCTTCATAGACGACTTACCAGACGACTTACCAGACGACTTACCAGACGACTTACCAGACAACTTACCAGACGACTTACCAGACGACTTACCAGACGACTTACCAGACGACTTACCATAAGTCGTCTGCGTAGAAGACTACCATAAGTCGTCTGGTAAGTCGTCTGGTAAGTCTTCTACATAGTCGACTTACCAGACGACTTATGGTAGTCTTCTACGCAGACGACTTATGGTAGTCTTCTACGCAGACGACTTATGGTAAGTCGTCTGGTAAGTCGACTATGTAGAAGACTTACCAGACGACTTACTAAGTAATCTACTAATCAGTTTTGTCAGACGACTTACACAATCCTCCAGCCAAGATAGGGGGGTCCGAAGGACGTGATACCACCACGTCGGACTTGTACGAGGTTTCTTGTCTACAGGTGTTTTATAATGACTGCAAACACGAAAAGCAATTAGTTTTTATAGGGAGAAGCTATTAGCAAGGTAGGCAATCACTTACGGATCAGTTTGCAACCATTCGACGAGCTCCTTCAACTTCTTCCTGTCAAGTGCTGCAAAGGGATTGTAGGCTCTAGAAGGTTTTTTCGTGTTTGCAGTATAAGGAGATCTCTGTGAGGCAGCAACTTTCCTGTTCCGCTCAGTCTTTTGACGGACAACTGCCAAAGCAGTTTCTCTCTTGTCCTCATATCTAGCAACCTGCTGCTGTTTCTCTGCTGGATTGAAACTTGTTTTTTTGGCCAATAGAACAAGGCTCTCAGATGCGGACTCATCATTAAAACTCTCATCGAGAAGTGTTTTATCCTTCTCTAGCTTTGACTCCTTTAGCTCTTCAGGAAGTGTTTTATCCTTCTCCTCTTTAACACTCTCATCCAGAGGTGTTTTATCCTTCTCCCCGTTTACACTTTCACTAACCCCGGGAGAGGCAGTGGGTTGAGAGGATCTGCCTTTAGGTTGAGAGGATGTGCCTTTAGGTTGAGAGGTAGTGGGTTGAGAGGATGTCCCTCTCCCTTGTTTGGTGATACCAACCTTCTTCTCCACTGCTTCCACCCTTTCCGACAAATGCTTGATCTCCATAAGGCACGTCCCAAACCCTTCCCTCATGGCATCAAATATGTCCTTGAAATTTCTTTCAAGATCCTCTTTGCTCATCCCAATCACAGTCCTAGTAACCTCTGGACGAGCCTCTGTGCGAACCTCTGGACGAGCCTCTTCACCAGCCTCTGCAAACTTCCCTGCACTCTCCCCTGAAGGTGCCTCTGCAGGTGCCTCTTTTTTTGCCTCTTTACGAGCTTTCTTCAGAGGTCTTGGACTCTCTTCTTCTACCAAAACTATGGCTTTCTTTGATGGACTCACAACCACCGGCTTTGTATTGACCCAAGTACCGGTGACTTCCCAGCAATCCATGGTCCACTTCCACGGTCTCTGATTAAACATAACTTTAATTATGTTCTCCACGGGAAGGTCCTCAGCATCAGAGTCCCATTTTGGAAACATTTCACCATAATCCTTCTCAACAAAGTTCACCACCGTAGTCTGCAGTAAATATAAGATATGAACTTAGATATTTGACGGATTAACTTATAAATAAGTCGTCTGGAAAGTTGTCTGGAAAGTCTTCCTACTGGACGACTTACCAGACGACTTAATTAAGTCGTCTGGAAAGTCTTCCTACTGGACGACTTACCAGACGACTTAATTAAGTCGTCTGGAAATTCTTCCTACTGGGAGACATTCCAGACGACTTAATTAAGTCGTCTGGTAAGTCGTCCAGTAGGAAGACTTGCCAGACGACTTTCCAGACGACTTAATTTTTGGAGTAAAGGATAGAAGTAAATACCTGTCTGCAGATAGCATCTTTAAAGCATCTGCGTCCTTTGCCACCCATGTAAGCCAGTATCGGTGGAGACGGTCTGTTTGGTATGGGATTACCATAGTTAGCAGCCAATTCGGGCAGAGCTGTGTACACCCAGACCTGGAGAGCTTGTATAAACCCATCGACAGTGTAACAGCCCAAAATATCTTTGCCCTTCAAAGAGTCCATCAGCACCTTGAACGCGACTCTCCCCCATGGATAGTTCTCAAAACGTTCTAAATCCATCACAAGCCTTGCCAGACTAACCCTTGTGGCGGTTGAATACTTTCTCCCTTCTATATATCCAGTGAAGATGGCAAGGTACCCGAGCCGCTTGCGATCTTCCCGAGACCACCCTTCGCATCTCTCAAATGCTGCTATTATCTGCTCAGTAGATGGCCCAGTTTCGACATGAACTCCCAACATGTCCCAGAAAGAAGCCATCTCCTTTGTAACAGCACACCTCGGTCTCTCAAGGTCCTCTATGTACTCGCAGTTTAGACCAGTGAGGTTTTCAAACTCTAACAGTGAAAACCTCACAGGTTCTGGACCAACTAGACTCCACAGCTCGTACTTCTTCTTTATGTCCAGCTGGAATCCGAGCATGTAGTGCACCAGCCTTGAAGCCCAACCAAATCCGAGCTCTTTAAACTTGATGAAAACTCCCAGCTTTGACTCCTTTAGCTCTTCATATTAGTCACCATGAAGAGCATTCTTTAAAGCATTATGCAACTTCGTACAATCCGTATGATAAGAAATAGCTTTCATTGCTGGTGGCTCTTCCCCTAATGTATGCAACCTACGGGGGAGTTCTGGAATATCTATTTTTTTTGTCTGCAAAACAATGAAAGACAACCATCTCAGTATAACATTTTAATTATAAGTCTGGAAGACTTTCCAGACGACTTATAATTAAGTCGTCTGTAAAGTCTTCCAGCTGGAAGACTTGTAATTAAGTCGTCTGGAAGACTTTCCAGACGACTTATAATTAAGTCGTCTGGAAGACGTTCTAGACGACTTAATTATAAGTCTTCCAAGACTTCCAGTAGACATTTTTAGAGCATACCTGAAATTTCGGAGAAGCCATAGTCGCCTTCGACACAGCGGTTATAAATCTGCCAAAATAGACAGCCAAAAAGAAATGCGGTGAGAACGGTGGTGAGAACGGTGGACTTAAGAGACAACGTTTTAACTTACCTCGCTAGGGTTTACAGACACGCCTCTGAAAGAAACGCCGCTAGGGTTTACAGACAAACGCCGCTAGGGTTTACAAACAAACGGCGCTAGGGTTTACAGACAAACGGCGCTAGGGTTTGAAATAGAGGAAGTGGCGGTGAGAAAGGTGGTGAGAATGACGGTGATAACGGCGGTGAGAAACGGTTGTGAGAATGATGGATTACAGAGAATCGCCTTCGAAATCGCCTTCGAAATCGCCTCTTTGAGAGAATGACGTTACAGTTTCTAAATCTCGCGAAACAGTAAACCAAAAAAAAAAATCTTATATATGCCCGGTAAAAAAATCCGGTTATGTTTAAAAGCACATTGGTAAAATGGTAAAACTAAAGGTTCGGTCCGGTTTGAACGTGCATCAGACGACTTACTAGTAAGTCGTCTACCGTAAATATTCACCAGACGACTTACTAGTAAGTCGTCCCAGACCCTAAACCCTAAACCCTAAACGAAATTGACTAAAATAACTAACAAACCACGTTATAAAATCAAATTATACTTAAATAGTGTTTACTATATACAGAAATAAATACACTTAGGTCAATTTTAAATTTTTCAAAAAAACATTTATGCTTTCCAAAATCTAACCCTAAGAACACATACAATACTACAACATATGTTGGCAAAACCTAAACCAAAGAATATCATGACTCACTACTTTCACTCATCTATGTTGAAAACAATTAAATTTTGTTATATCTTAATTTATATTTCTTTAAACATACGTTAATTACATGATTTCAATTTTTCACTTATCAAAATATTTTTTACAAAATTTTTAAATTATTTTTAAGAAGTACTATACTAGACGACTTACTAGTAAGTCGTCCAGACGACTTACTTGTAAGTCGTCTAGACAGAAGACTTGCGGGGGTTAGAAACGTAAAAAAAAATTCTGTTTTTTTTTGTTCACAAGGAGCTGATTGTAATTTCAATAGCCTTTTAGGTTACTTTTGCATTTGATTCAAGTTTGGGTTTACTTTTGCATTTCAAATCAAGTTTTAGGTCAGTTTTGGCAAAAAACCCTATTATGTACCTTGTGGAAACGTGTTCGTACGCGATGGCTTATACGTGCATTGTTCACTTAAACGCACGTTTTCTTCAGTTCTTAGAGCATCAGCAATGGTTATAATAGATGATGGTTTCTTATCCAATATAATATCAATATTATTTATGTAATATAATTATCTGATTAATTTTAAAGTTAAAAATAAAATTGAACAAATAAAAAGAAGACAGTCTATGTAGATGGTTTCTCTTGTGTCAGTGTAAGAGCATCCGCAGCAATCAGTTTTTCACTGAGTCTCTAGCTGAAAAAAATAATAAAAAAATCAAAAGAAGGAGAGAGAAACACAAAAAGATAAGAAAGAGGAAGAATCGATGGTTCATAAAGAGACGATTCTGGGAAAAACTGTCCACTTGGCATTTTATTACTAGTCTAGCTTCATTTATTTTATTTAAATTATTTATTTATTTAATTTAGAATTAATTATCATTATTATAATCAAGAGGTACTCTTTTAATTATATCTACCAATGCTGATGCTCTAAATCTCTTCATAACGAGTCGATGTTCTACTTCTCTCTATCTTTTTTCCTTTCTCTTTCTTACATTTGATTACTTTTTATTTTTCAATAGATGAGAAACTAGTAAAGATACTATCAATGCGGGTGCTGTTAATCGCATAACTCACTAGACATCTTTATACTAGACATGTTCAACGGCTTGCGACGATTTATCCTATTTTATCATGGGGTCAAAACCAATATTTTGTGGCTTTAATAATTTGCCTTCTTACCTGGAAGCAAGGTCTCATAAAATTAATTTTTGGGCCTAAAAATCCTTCGAGATCCCATAGCTATCAAAAAAAAAAATTTACCATCTTGGTGTTCCAACAAATCTGTAAAAGATTTTTTTCTGTGCAATTTTTTTTAGAGCATGTCCATCAATGGATTTTTAGAGGATTCTTAACCCAAAAATGTGGTGGATCTCATCACTTTTTTTAAGAACTCGTTTCTAAAAATCCCTAGTTAAGAACCGTCTCTTGCACTATTTTGTGGGTTTCACTAACACGTGGCAGTCCACGATTGGTTTATTTATTTTTCAGTTTTTTTTAATTCAAAAAAAAAATTAAAAACCCCATAAAGGTTATTATGGATGGAGATGGTCTAAGACCATGATTAACCCTAGAACTCTCTAGGGGTTCTTAGTTTTTTTTTTGATATTTTTTCAAAAAAAAATGAATCAATCATGGACTGATACGTGTCAGTGAGGCCCGCCCACTAAGAACCCCCTTAAGAACCCCCTTTAATTATGCTCTTAAAGCATGTTTATCCCCACCTCTTAGGTGGGTTCTTAAGAGGTGGAGTCCATAAAAAACCTAAGAACCAAGCCTTCCATCCCTTCTGCAAGAGGCAGTTCTTAAGAGCATCTCCATTGGTTAAGGACCCCTATGGGGTCCTTAACTTTTTTTTTTTCTTTTTTTTCGATTTTTTTTTTAAAAAAAAAAAATTAAATCCAACCAATCGTGGGCCGCCACGTGTCAGTGGGGTCCACGAAACAGTGTAAGGACCGGTCCTTAAATAGAGAATTTTAGGAGTGGTCCTTAACAAAAGTGGTGGGGCCCACCACCACTTTTTGCTAAGGACCCCCTTAAGTTACCCCCAATGGACATGGTCTAAGGGTTTTTGGTATTGTTTGCGGGCCCCACTGACACGTGGCGACCCGCAATTGGGTCATCTTTTTAAAAAAAAATCAAAAAAAAAAAGTTAAGTGCCCCTAAGGGTTAAATGTGCTCTTAGACCACCTCCATTGGAGGTACTTAGGAGGAGTCCTTAACAAAAAGTGGTGGTGGGTTACACCACTTTTGTTAAGGACCGGTTCCAAAAACTCTAATTTAAGGAGCGATCATTGCACTGTTTCGTGAGTCCCACTGACACATGGCAACCCATGATTGGTTGGTTTTTAATTATTATTTTTTTTTAAATAAAAAAAAAAGGTTAAGGACCCTATACCGATGAAGATGCTCTTAGTTACTTATTTTACTCTTTAATGTAGTTATATGAGAAAGAACAAAAAAAAAGTAAAAACACCTCCATAAGTCTTAAGCCTTACCCCAAAAGAAGTCTTAAGCCATGTGATCACTATTATAACCACCATCACTGTATAAAATATGACAACTGTAGAAACTCGACAAAGTCGGATAATATCGTATTAATTTACACCCCAAATATGATTTTGTGTTTTTAAAATGGAACCCAGTTAACCATTTTATTTTAAAAACGAATGCAGTTAACAGTGAGTTGATCAATTTAATTTGACTCAGAGGACGAGGCGAAATGCATTATTTTGGTTCTCAATAAATGTCAAACGCCGAGCTGTAAGGAGTAATCAGTTCTTAAATGGAATCACCAAGAAATAATAGTCAAGTTCATCTTAAATTAGTTCTCATTCTAACTTAATTTTGATACTAGAAGTTATCCTAGCTTGTATCAAATGAGTACTACTCAAGATAATACCACTACTAACATTTAAAACATAAATAATTATTATCTCTTATCATATTGCTATTTATATTTTTAATTGCCACTTAAATACATGTATATAGTTGTTTCTTTATGCTAACAATATTTTGTCATATTTTAAAATATTTACCAAACAAATATAGAAAATATTTAAAATAAAAGTTAATTTCTTTCATATTTATATGGACTAATTAATATATTCATATCAAATAGAAAAATATCATGCTTCAAAACTTCTAAACATAAGAAAAGCAAAACCCTATTCACAAAGGTAGCTTACTTTTTATATTACATTTTTTTCATAGGTAGAGAGGCTACGTACAAATATAATTATAGACTGAAAATCCAGATGTCTAGGTATAAAGGGTATTGAATACGTATATATATATTTTAGGTATACCCTACAAAAGAAAACGAGCTTCTTAAATTGGATGTATATAATAACAACCACACCGACCTCTTCTTCTCAAACAAAACTCACACTAAACCAAGAAAAAACACATTTCTTTCCTTCACGACACTAATTATCTCTTTCATTACATTTACTCCCTTCTATATATTTTTAAACATGAAAAAACTCAAACTCACAGATCACTCATCCTGCCGAAGTAGATTTCAAGATCCTCCAGCGGCGAGAACAGTGAACAATAGTAATAATAATCCAAAGAAGAAAAGAGTCGTCAAAGAAAGTCTTGATCATGATGAAAAGATTGTTTCAAAGCATCCAAGTTATCGAGGAGTGAGAATGAGACAATGGGGAAAATGGGTCTCCGAGATAAGAGAGCCCAAGAAGAAGTCAAGAATCTGGCTCGGTACGTTCTCCACGGCCGAGATGGCGGCGCGTGCTCACGACGTAGCGGCTTTAGCCATTAAAGGCGGCTCTGCTCACCTCAACTTCCCGGAGCTAGCGTACCACCTACCTAGACCGGCTAGTGCTGACCCTAAAGACATCCAAGCCGCAGCAGCCGCGGCTGCAGTGGCCTTTGACATGGAGGTAGAGACGTCGACGCCCTCTCCCGCAAGCTCGGAACCTTCTTCTCCGGCTATGACCGGAGTAGCCGACGACGCTTTCTCTGACCTCCCTGATCTCTTGCTCGACGTGAACCACAAAATAGATGGCTTTTGGGACTCGTTACCCTACGAAGAACCATTCTTCTCGGGAAGTTACTAGAAAACAAAGACAATGTAGTTATTATGTACGTGTTGTTGTTTTTTTTTTGGCATGTGAAAACTTTGTAACGTTTTAAAATTACCGGTTGATCCAAGTTGTATAATTAATAAACGGCTTATGATTTTTATTTTCTAGAACTTTTAAGCAAGGAAGTGTGTGACATGTATAAGTAAAAAGGTTCTTTGTTTTGTAGAAATGTGAACGTCAGTGACAACTGACAAAGTCCCATGTTTGTTTGTTGCCCTGGTGTACCTCTACATTTACTTTTAGGTTTTGGCACAAGCGATAGATATCGTCGACATCTTTTTCTCTGTAACATTAATGTATCTATGTAATCAAAGAGATTCAAGTTTGTATTTCAACTTAAACGAATAAGCTCGACCATGTTATGTATCTATTTTGCATTGTTTTAGTGGAAGAGAATCATATTTTTGAAATTTGTTATCTTTTTTTTGTATTAAGATAATTGTGTTTTTTATGAATTTTATTTATTTATCTTTCTGTCATTTTCTAGTTTCTAATTAATTTTCATTTTTGTCGTGAGCTTACTGGCCCTTATAAAGTTGGAAATGAAATGACCCATTGGCCCATTTTATTTAATGCCATGTATTTAATGTCCTTTTTGTTGGGACTGGTTTTGATTGGCTATAAAATTTTTGTTTCCCTTATTTTTTGGGCTAAACATATCATACTATTATGATAGTTTTTTTTTTGAATTGTCGAATAATATGATTTTTTCGTCAGTTTCAACATATATCATAGACCGTCGTGACTGAAATCATATTTAAAATATCAAAACTTTGTTCTGAATCCACAAGATGATTTTTTCCTTACTGTCACATGTATTTTCTAAAAAAGATCACGAAAACAAAAACTTCTTTAGGGTATTTTGTTGGGACTGGTTTTGATTGGCTATAAAATTTTTGTTTCCCTTATTTTTTGGGCTAAACATATCATACTATTATGATAGTTTTTTTTTTTGAATTGTCGAATAATATGATTTTTTCGTCAGTTTCAACATATATCATAGACCGTCGTGACTGAAATCATATTTAAAATATCAAAACTTTGTTCTGAATCCACAAGATGATTTTTTCCCTACTGTCACATGTATTTTCTAAAAAAGATCACGAAAACAAAAACTTCTTTAGGGTATTTTAAGATCAGTTCAAGTAAGTTTTGAAATTTTGTAACAATAAACATTGTTCACTTTGAGTTTGTTACTTTTTGTTAAGAACTAAGTTAAATTCGAAGTTCTTATAACTAAATAAATTAAAGTTCTATTTTTCAATATCATTACTTTGTTTCTTCATACAATTCTCTATTTTAGATGTATTGAAAGACGAATCTTCTTGATTGCGTGTGTTTTTTATTACATTTATTCGTGGAAAGAAAAAGTTCTGTTTTGTCAACAAAAGTAGTCATTTACCTTTGATCGATTGAAAGCTGGCAATAGATTCAAAATCATGTTTATAATATAGTTCATGACTGAGTTGGGGGAAAGTCATCTTTTCGGTCAACATTATAATCCACAAGCTGATAACATGTATGTATATGAAAATAATTTAGTTATACTTGTATGCTTATATTTTGAAACATTCATCATAAATTTGAATTTACCATAAGTTTGTTTTTTTGTCATCACCATAAGTTTGTGTTTAATAAAAGGTTTATACAATCTTTCAAAAATTAACCGGTTCATCCAATTTTTTTAAGTACAATGTTTTGGAAAGAAACGATAGAGGTTGTTTTTTTCAGAGCATCTCCAAAAATAAAATTTTGAAAAATAAAATTTCATATTTGAAGTTAGTGTACAAAACTTCATATTTAAAGTTTTTTATTTTTAAGTTTTTACAATTATTTATTTTTTAAATAATATTGTTAACTTTTATTGTTATCACTTTAGTCATTATAATTTTTATATTATACAAGTTTTGAACTTTTAGTCTTTATAATATTCTTCCAAACTTTCATTTTTATCACTTTTGTCTTTATAATTTTATTTTCTTATACAATCTTATGTAATTTTATATATATTTTCAACTTTTATAATTATTATTTTAGTTCTTAATTTAAAGATTTAATTATTATTTTATTTTTTGTATAATTTTATAGTAGAAAGTAATATTCAATTGTAATAAAAATATATTGTTACTTTTATTAATTTTTATCAATGATAAAGACTATAGTATTAAATTTTAAATTTTAAATTTATATTTAAAATTCTTCTTTTGAAAAAAATACACCCTTAAATTTCAAGTTTGAAGTTTTGCCAAATTTTTTAAAAAATAAGTTTTTAAGTTTAAAAAATAAATATAAAGTTGTTTTAGGGGATGTTGTCCTATATGTAATAAGTACGTGCCTTTGTGTTGCATCGACATCATAGCGCGCGTCAAATCGACATCATTTTCAAATAATGGCAGCAGTTTTAAGTAGGCTACTATAATGAGGGTTGATTTTTCTTTCAATGTGTATTCTACGCAGGGGACCAACAGGCTTGTTATAATTTACCGGTTTAAAATAATTTGATTAGACCATTAAATGTGTTTACAAAAATTATATACTAGTTTATATACAATATACAGTATGTTGTTGCTAGTTGTGTGGATGAGTAATAAGACCCTTTTAAAATAAATGTTAGATTGTAATATATATATATATATATATATATGTAACTTTAAATTTGGACTGTATATTTTTTAATTTGTGCGTGTTATTTTTATGTGGAAACCATTCTAATATTGTTTGTATCATTTTAATTTATATTGGATGTCCTTCAAAAAGAAATTGTAATGTAGATATTGATACAATCCCTTTTAAATTACTCCATGCATGCTAATATGTTTAGATATGGACACAACCCAAAAAAACATTCGTCTTATCCTCAAAAAAATTGAAGATTATTTAAATAAATTTAGACTCTCAAATTATGGAAAAACAATTATTAAAAATTATTAAAATTTATGGCCTCCAAAATTTAGATCTGGTCTTGCTCTAAATCCTATGTTCTATTTCATAGACAGAAATAAATAACATTTGAATAGTTTTCCAGATATTTGAACTCTAGACAGACGACTATAAACTACTAAATAGATTAGTAAATTTCAGATTGCAGGCTCGACATGTTAAAACTATGAGTATTAGTGAAAATAAAACTTTTGTTCAAAGGAACACATAAAAACATGAGAGGAGATAGACACTAGTGCTACGTTAAATCTTCTTTAAATTTTATGTGCGTTATCATGTTCTAGTTTAGCACAATCACTGTTATGCCTGCTCTGTTTCTCAGCACAAACACTTTGTAGTACTTTTCTTTTGTTGATATATAATATTACATTTTCAACAAAAAGAAAAGAACACATAAGAACATGTTCCAAGATATTAATTAGAGCAAATCTCCCAAATAACCATTTTTGAAGTTTTTGTCACAAAAATAACCTTCAAGAACAAAAATGATAAATCTAGCTTTTTTTTATTTTCAAAAAATTAATTTTTATTTTATTTTTTACAATTTTAAATCTCAACCCCAAAACCCCACCCCATAACTCTAAACCCTAAGTCTAGATTAGTTAATCCAAGGGTTAACAAAATGACTAATATACATTTATACCCCTTGGGTTAACTAATCTAGATTTAGGGTTTAGAGTTATGGGTGGGGTTTTGGGGTTGAGGTTTAAAAAAAAAAAAAAATTAATTTTTTGAAAATAAAAAGGCTAGATTTGTCATTTTTGTTCTTGAGGGTTATTTTTGTGACAAAATTTTTTTAGGGTTATCTTAGGGTATTTATCTATTAATTATCAAACCGAGTACTATTTTATTACGTTTATATGATTTAAATAACTTTGATATGTTTGAATGATTATGAAAATAGTTAAGAACAAGAAAATGTGTGGTAGGAAACAAATTCGACAACATTCTCTTTCGAAGTTTTTCTTTTGATATATATGTGGTTGCATATATTATATTACTAATCAAGCTGAAACATGATCGAAGAAAGTACGTTAGTAGGACGAGTGATTTTATAAAAAGTCATTTTGCTATACATCTGCTTGGAAAACATTCATGATTTAAAACATATTGATGTGATATATCCCACGATAAGGTACGCACAAGCTAGAGAATCCTAGGTGACTAGAAGTCTACATCCATTAAATACTGTACTATTTTACACAACTAGATTTTTTTTTTCTTCTCCATTTTGACCTACTGGTTGATTATTAACACATGCCTAGAGTCAACTATAAGTATGATCTTTTACGTGAAGCCTGGTGATAAAAATATTATTCATCTTCACTAGCTTATCTCTAGATGCTCAACAGTAATCATTAGTTTGGAATAAAAGGGGCACGAAAGAACAAATGGGAATGAAATAGGAATAATTTTATTTACAGTAAAAACAATCAGAACTGTTATAAACAAAATAAGTAAAAAAAAAAGAGGAAGGAACGTTCAAAGTTTAAGAGAAACTACAGATGAAGTTAGAAAATGGTGGGATGTGGAGCACGTGCTATGTTATTAACGTACCATCGCATAACGTACGAAAAAGACGAAAGTGGAATTTGTAATAAAGTTTTTTCTATATAATCTTGGTGCCATCCCAAAGGTCAAGGTGCTATACAAACTACAGATCCATACAAATTACAGTATGTGGTCTATAAAAGGTAATAATGTCTTTCTATATAAGGGCCCCAAATAAAATGCCAGTGAGATTGAGGTGGTTGACAAGATATTTGGAGCAAAACATTTTGGACTAAAAGTTTTAAATGCAAACAACAATTTTAACAAAGTTTTAAATGCAAACAACAATTTTAACAAAGTTTTAAATGCAAACAACAAATTTAACTTCGGCGCATTGATCTTTCATTGTGTAGGTCTTACATATATCGATAGAAAGTGTATATATGTATGGGTATAATTTTAGAGTATTGATGAATAGCAATTTGATATTTTTTTTATCAAAATGACATACTGGAGTGTTGTCTTACAATTTTAACAAAAATGTACGCCAAGAGTTCAGATAATTTTCTTTTTGTTGATAAAGATAAGTTCCTGCTTCTAAAACCTTTCATGAAATCATTGGACAGAAAGGAAGTACATTTTAACCATAACTGAATTTAGATAAATTTTAGTTAGTTTTTTATTGAATTTATTCAGTCTATCAACATTATCATACTAAATAGAAGTATATATTATATATAATTTCAAGTAATGAGTAGATTACAAGTTTATGTGACTAAAATATAAACGTATTTGAAAACATGGAGAAATAATTAAAAGCCCTTTGTCCAAAAAAAAACATAGAAATAGTTCTTGCTATAGAAATAGATCATTGGTCTCGTAACAATTAAATGGCGAGACTAAAGCTGCCCAAAACCTATATTTGATTAAAATCATCTTTTTTGGACAACATGATGAATCCTACAAAAAAATGACAAAGGACATAATTGTAGACCAGTCAGAGGGTTTAAGGGCTACAAGGAGTCTAAGGAGCCTGGACTTAAAGAACAAGTGTGCTTTTGTAACCGAGAAAAGGGCAAATCAGTGAGGAACACAAAGAAGAACAGAGAGAATCAGAGTGTACTGACTAGGTAAAAGAAAATAAGGTTAGATTGAGTTTATATAAATGTAATGTGAATAAAACAATAATAATCCTTTATATACATAACCAATATACCTCAAATAAACAATCCTAATACAATTTGCTGAATCCAGAAGTGATCCCTGAGTCTCCCAACCGCGGAAACAACACCTCTTTTTCAATCAGAACCTGGAGATGAGACGTGATCTTGAGGAATGCAACCCACACAAAAGGTGCGCAACAAAATGCGTATCCGAAAACCGACAATGCTCTCACCACTCCATCAGGGTACCAAGGGAAGGCCATGACAAGGAGCGTCCCGAAAATGCCGAACCATGGAGTGAGAACAGGGAGAGTTGGGAGGAGAAGAGTGTTGATTGGAATGGAAGAGAGAGCAAAAGAGGCCATCAAGTAGAGGAACCAGCCGATGAGTGGGTGTATGGTGTGAGGTATGGTGAAGAACGGGAAGACATAAGCTGCGAGTACAGAGAGAAGTGCTATGAACTTAAAACCTGTTTGGATCGTTGTTAAGTTGCGGTCAGAGCGGCGATAACATAGCTTAGATATACTAGGACGAGCTAGTCGTGTGACTACTATGATTCCAAGGTAGAATACTGCTTGGATTATGACTAAAGGCATCTCTGCTGAATACCCTAGAGTGGCGCGACGCTGCTCGTGCCATGATAGACCTAGTGGAAGAACAGGCCATGACCACCAGTACCATGGCTTTAACCAAACAGCTCCTGGGTATGTAATCACACTATTTGGTCCACAGGGTATGTTCCATCTTAGTTTGAGATCTGAGAGTAAAAGACCATAATGTTATTACATTAATCAATATGTTTGTTACATTATTATAGACAAAGAACAATTATTTGAGAGTTTATAAGAATGAGACTTACAGAAATAAGAAGCGTCCATTTGGTAGCCTAACGGTAGTCTCAAGTGGCCACTGAGCACAGAGCCATTACTTGGAGGACGAAAGAGAGGCTGGTCAAGAAGATCGGAGAAGTAACTGACAAGAAAGCCTTGATCAGCTCCATCACGATTCTCTCTTCCAACTTGTAGCTCATGAAGCATGTCCTTGAACACTTCCAAAGACGGTTTCAAGACGAAGAGACCAGTGTGGAAGATGCAAGGGTTTATGAAGACAGCACAGAAGCGTCCGCACTGGAATAGCTCGTCGGTCTTCTTGAGAAAGAGGTTGTCGGCATCGAGCATGACAACACGGTCGTAATCAGACAAAGCCCAAACGTAGAGCTTGTTGAGAGTAAGCTTGAATCTACTGTTGAAGTTAGTTTGTCTCCTGTATGGATTATCCAAATTTTCAACTCTCACCACTTTAGCTCCATCTTCCTCTTCTCTGTTAACACACACACATACACGTTAGGGCATCATTATCCCAAAAACCCATATAGGGTCTCTTATTTTTTTTTTCTTTTTTTTTTCAAATTAATAAAAAAAAAACTAAAAAACATCCAATTACGGACCGCCACCTGTTGATGGGGCCCGCAAACAGTGCAAGAAACCCTTAAAAAAAGTCTATTATTTTGGGTTCACAGCTGTCTCTTATACTTTTTGTGGAGCCCAAACCACAAAAAGTCATAAGAGACCCCCTTTTTTTTAATGGGATAAGGGTGAAAAAAGTATCCACACACACAAGTAATATATGCATGCATGATTTTGAGGTACATATAGTTATGTTTTTTCTGTTTAAGCATGTCAAGTCCTTGTATCGTTAAAAAGATTATTATAGCTTATGAGATTGACGTGTAGACGTTATTACATGATCTATCTATACAGCAGATTGGGCGGCAATAAATTAATAACGTATACACAGTTTGACCAAGAACAAGTACTCAACTCTTCCTCGTTTCGAAAAGGTTTTTCAATTTGACACTAAAGTCAAACAACTCTCCTAATTGACTCCTTATGTATCCTTTCATTCAATGTAACAAGTTAAACTGTTTTCGATCGTTTTAACTCCCAGTTCTACGCATGTTTCACCTTTTATGTGTGAATAAATTGTTGACTAAAGGTTCTTACTAAGATTCTACTATGGTTTATTTCAAGAATTGATTAATTATAAATATGTATGCTTTCCAAAAGAATTTGAAAGTACTTGATACAAAAAGCATAAAAGATGAAAAATAAAAAAGAATTATAAAATTATATGAACACCTAACAAGTTCTTGAATAGGTCTGGGCGTTCGGGGGCCCCGTCGGTTTCGGTTCGGTTTATTTGGATTTTCGGTTTTTCGGTATTATGCTCATAAGTCCCATTCGGGTTTTACTAATTATCAAATCGGGTTCAGTTCGGTTCGGTTTCTTTCGGATTCGGTTCGGTTCGGATCGGATTGTAACCAAAGTTTGAAATCGTCCAAAAAAATATTTTTTAAACTTCAAAAATTGACAATAAAATTTTTAAAATATATAAATTATTCACCAATCTAATTAAAAACTAATTAAACTATCTTAATTAGCTAAAACATATCAAAATATTAAATAAAACAAATTACAAAAATATTTTAAATACTCTGAGATATCTAAATCACTTTAACATATATAAAAACATTAACATATTTAACTAATTTCATATATCTTCGGATCCTACTTCGGATTTCGGTTCGGTTCAGGTTATAACCAAATTCCAAAGTACTAAGCTCATAAGTTCCGTTCGGTTATTTTTATATAACAATTCGGATCCAGTTTCGGTGTTTTCGATTCGGGTTTAGATAGATACTTCGGGTTGGGGTAAAAACGCCGAGGCCTATTCTTGAACTTGATTACTATATTATTTGGCTTAAAAGTAAGAAAATGCAAAATAATAGAAGCGCGTAGTGTCGAGTCATACATGGATAGGATATAAAATTAACGTAAAGGCGTGGGTCAACACATGTCTACTCAAAGTTTGGTTTCTTTCCAACTTATGTTTAATTCATATTTTAATTCATTACAAAAACAGTAAGGAACAGAAATAAAGAACGGTTTCTCAAATTTCAAATGTTATTTGAATTCGATCAACAAAGAAATAAATCAACCATGTCCAAGAAGAGAGTAAAAGGCCAACAAAACCTATTTATCTTTTGTTCTTGATCGTTTATTTTCCAAGCTTATATTAATTTCTAAGAAAAATAAATATATTATTATTACCTAAAGGTGATTCAAAAATATCCAATTTTAAATTCAAGAAAAATAAAGCCAGTTTTTAATTATCAAACCTGCCGTTTCACGCACAAAACCATCTATACTGAAATTTTTCGATATTGTCAAGAAATGAAAAATTATAAGAAAAAATAATAATTGTATATTCCCGCGTAATAGGTTTTGTCAACGATGACGTCAGATAACGGTCAGCAGAACGCAAGAAACAGAGGAATGAGAAGAAGATGAAAAAGAAGACTTACAAGGTTTGAACCCATCGGAGAGGAACGTCGAGAGAAGCGATGACAACAAGATCAGCGTCCACGTGGAGACTTCTCAGCGATCTGATCAAAACGCGTGTCGCAACATAAAACTCATAGTCCCTTGGCGTTCCCATGTACATCATCGTTGCGTAAGCGTTCTTGTGCTCCACCCGCCGCGTTTTCAAACCCCGATCTTGTACCGCTACCAACGCGTTTGCAGTGTCTATCGCCGTTTCCTGCGGTTGAAGCAGCTGTCTTTCTCGATATGCTGTCGTTTCGATTACCAGAAGGGTCAGGACACAACATAGTAACACCAAACCTCTCTGTAAACCCATCTTTTGTCTGAACAATGTCCGAACTGGAACAGATATAATTAAAAGTATTATTCAGAATTTGACTTTTTTTTTGTATAAGGAAACATGTAAATGTATACGCGTATATATACCCAAACAATGTATAGAAAGAGAGAGGGAGGTTTCTGGGAGCCTGTGACGGGTTCAAAAGGTTTAATATTGGCGAGTGGCCAGTGAGAACTGATAAGTTATTGTAATGATATTTTTTTTATAATTTTCTTATTATAATAATAATTTTATTTTTCATTATAAGAAGAAATTTTTGTGCCATATTAAGAGATATACAAATTATTATACATGCTGATCATTTAAATAAATTACTTATTATTTTGATTTTCTATAAACCGTCTAGTTAATGCTTCACTAGTTAACAGAAAAAAAAATTAGTATTAAGGTAAAATATAAACAAAATTTTACATCAATTTTTTTTAAATATTCAGGTTTCAGTTGCAAATTTATATAGCCGATCTTCACACTGATTTCATCCTATTTTTTTTTTGTCAACTGGGCCACAACAGGCCGGCCCAGTATGGCCCACTAGCCTCACCGAAGGAGGCGGGGGTTGAACCTGGGTGCCAGGGAGAATGGCGTGGTATGGAGGCCACTGCACTACAAGCTCCCGGCGATTTCATCCTATCTTCGTTCACAAAAGAAATGTTTACTTCACACGGATATATATTGATTTTGATTCCAGATTTTAATAATTTAAAACAAGAGCACCTGGCATATATCTTTAGTCACATTTTTTGGAATAGAGAGTTGTGACACGCTGTTTAGTCTGTAACGCACAAGAAGATGTTGAATTACGGTTTGCTCAACTTTGTTTTAAATAAAATAACAGGTGATTATGCAAGTAACCGCATTTTTTATTCTATAATATTGTTGGCAGCTGCCTGCTAATATTATGGAAATGGTCAATTGTGGAGCACGTGGACTGAGCCTTCGTCTTTGTCCTCTTGGCAAGTGGTGTGCAATCTCATCCTAGTTCATTATTTCTCATACATATATTTATGTAACTTAATAAAAGAAGAACCATATTTCAAAGTCAAATTATGTCAAGAAACAACCAAAATATTTGTTTTGCGACAAAAGAACTATGCTTGTTGCTTCGAACTAGTGTAAAAGATAACTTGATTGACTTGAACGAAACAGAGAGATGAATTATTATGAATATGATTTCTTGTGAAAGAAGTTTAATAATTATGTGAGACTGTTCATGAGTTTTGAAGTGTATTATATTGTAGACTTGCAATACAAGTTTACGAGAATGGGTAAGAGTCAATTATGTTATAAATTATAAAGATTACATTGGGTTTAAATGGTAACCTATAAATAAATATGATTGTGAGATGAATGGAAATGGTAGTCCACTCCGAGCTAAAACGATTATAAAATAAAACTGACTTATATAAATCTGCATTTTAGTACATAATAACAATTTTATTTTTTATATATTACATGTTTATAATATACTAAAAAGAAAAGATTACATTTTGTCATTATATGTAGGCGTATTATACCTATTTAGTGTTATATATATTTTGATAAAAAACAAAATAAGAATCAAATTTGGTGAAAACGGATGAACAGAAAGAGGAAGAAAACTAGGAAAGGATCTCCAAAATGGAACGTTGACTGACTAACAATCATGAAAGACTTTTTGTGTTAAAACCGTGTCAGTTCATAAGATATAGATGCGAGTCTCTTCTGTTGACTTTTAGTTGTACATTATTTATATTTTATAGTTTATCATCAGTACAAAGTGAAGGATACCATAAATCTATTTATAGTCTATCCCAGGGTGAACTAAGTGTATTTACATTTGTATTAAGCTTTTGTACTAAACTCTTAATTACAATCACGATACGCGTTAATTTGATTCATACATGTCTGTTTTCTTTTAAGTATTAAAATTTTCTCCCTCACTAATTACTTCGGGTACATTTTTTTAGTATGAAAGATTTGCAGACACCTCGAAATGGGCAAACTAAGGGAAAAATACAAAAAGAGCCTGGCCCAGGTTTGCAAGGCACTAAATTATAAATAGATAATAATTTAAAGAATCACACAAATGCCAAAATATAGCAAGTATAATAATAATAAAAATGAGCAAGCTGCAAATTCTCTACAAGGCTGCAGAACACAAGGGGAGTTCTCTGTATCTTATGTAATCAGGAAACATCGCCAATTTAACAACCACCTTAGCCTACCAAACAATAAATAATCCAAATCATTGACCACACTATATATTAACACCCATCATTAACCAGTAGAATTTGAATTAATTCGATTTATAATAACTACGAAGACTGAAACAATGCTAAAACCAAGTTAAAATAACCTAAAGGGTTATAACCATCAGGAACCAAAAGTTAACATCAAAGAATTTACAGTCCGCATCAAGGTCAAGTCAATAAAATGACCATCATCTGGTTAACCCTTTCTCTCTACTAAAATCGAATATAATTTCTAAAATAAAAAGGCTCAGATATAAATATGGGTAGAGATAGTTATCAGCACGAATCAGAGTGGTGCATGACATTCTCAATCATCACTGCCTCTCTAACAAAACACAAACACTATTGTAATAAAACAGACAATAAAGCCTCAGAATTGCAGAAGAATCATCAATAAATAATCAGTCCCGAAAGATGGTGTTCTTTTATAATCTGATGTCCTCATCGGCTTCAACATCTTCAATTACTATTAAAAAAAAGATAAAAAAAAAAGAAAAGAGAATATAGATCTCATGGCCGGCCCAAACGGTAAAAGCAGCGACGCCGCTCCGCAGAGCAATGGAATATGAGAGCCCGTTTACCTCAAGACGGAGAAGCCCTGAGGCTCCTACAACGTCTTCGGTTTACAGTTTCGCTCTGTGACGTTTACTCGTGGATTATGCAATCACACTATTTCAGATTGCTCCATTAAAAGTATAAGATTTCTTGGAGAGAAATCGCGTCACTTTAGCAAAGAACATAACAAGTAAAAAAGAACTAAAAAAGACAATCTAAGAAGCTAACAAAGAGAACAAAACTAGTTACGGAGAAGTACAAGGAAGAAGAGATGAGTTAGTAGTTGTGTTCGTGAGATGCATTATATACAAAGAGATATTAGGGCATCATCGGAAGCCCTAGAGATTCCACACATCCTTACTGTTATGGGCCAGGGTGGATGCAAAATAGCCCAATCTCAGCCCATTACTTTCTTTTCAAATGATTAAGTGACCAATTCAATTACATGTTAGCCCATTAGCAAGCCCATTATTTAACTGGATTGTATGGAATAAGACATCAGCACAGTTCATGTTTGAATTCCCTACCAAACATTTCGGAGGATAGGATAAGGTCTAACATGTTTAATATATAAATCAATTCTGATTTCTTATTTGAGTATAGATAATATCCTAATCGTTTATATAGATCTCATGGGCTGGACAAAAACATGTGTACACTTTTAAAAGATACGAGTAGATAGATCCTATGTAAAAAAAAATTCTCAGGAAACTGACCACAAGATGTATGTATGACTTTTAAGAGTTTATACTTTATAGCAATGGAAGCACAAGTTACTTTAATATGGAATATAACTTTAGTCTTTCTATTTTAGCAACAAAAAAAACTTTAGTCTTTATAGATTTCTATTTAAGTTTATCTAGTAGATGCTACTCATTTTCTCATGACATGTGTGTGTTGTTTTCTGTGAACCTTAATCCCCAAGTCGATTGAAAAGATGGGGGAAAGAGGATGATGATATGTTTTTCGCAATTGACATTGCATTTTATTATAATGTGAAGTTACTACAAAAATTGGTAAAATGATACTAATCCCATAATAAAAAGAAATAAAAACAGACATGTAGGATACCACTCTCTGTTGTAGTATTGTGAAAGTTGGAATCTCATAATTGGTTACAAGAAGATAAATATACGAAAAAAAAGCTAACAACTTGCTCTTCAATAAAGTAATTGCTAAGGCCCCATATCCCTACTATTCCCCCATTCACGTTTGCATTTTCTAGATTTCTTACTTTGAAGTTTATTTTAATTATTCTCTATATGAGAAAAACACTATCACATACATTAATTTCTCATACACAACTTTGGAACTACTCATATATAACATTTTTTGGTTATGACATGATGGCAATATCACGCCGAAATAAAAATCGGTAAAAACCAATATTCCCCATGATATTGAACCCTTGCTATAGGTTATTCTGTACTTTATTTATATTTGTTTTACTTGAATATTTAGTAGAATCGATAAGATATATGTAAATACATTCATAAAAGTTTTCCCAATGTTTTCGTATAAGAATATATGCCCTTTATGGTGGTCATGGGTTTGAGTAGAATAGTTCTTTGTTAGAGATTTGATGAATGCGTGAGAATGTGGTACGCTGTGCAACCCTTTTTCCTACGATATAGTAATTTCTTTTTGAAATATAATTTTACAACAACAACAAGTGATGGGGGCTTTTTGGCTTCTACAATTTTTTTAAAAGAATTGAAGTTATCCTTCGCAATATTTGTTTCGGAGATGATGATGTTTGGCCGTCATACTTTAATGTTCATGAATCATATGCGAAAAGGACATACATATACCAAAAATAGAAGGCGGTTCTAAAAAAAGATGTGGCGGTAATTGTTAATTCGATAATCTATTCATTATACTCCTCCATTCTTATTCAAAAATATTTAGTTTACTAAACATGCATTCCACTGAAAGTGGCGGACAACCTAATTCGCACAATACATAAATTTCTAATCATTCAATTCTACAAAATCTCTGCAAACTTAAAAATACATTTATAATTGACTTTCTAATAGCACTGCTATTACTCTTTCCATATAGGGTATTCACAATAGGTTAGATATCCGATCGAGCGCCAAATTTTGTTTTTTTTCGCTCATGACACTGTTACAAAGATTCACTATTCACAGTCACTTTCAAATAACAAACAACCTAGTGCTAGATTTCCAGCATGGGTAGGCCTCGTAAAAACGATTAGATTGCGTTAAAATAGAAGTCAATAATCAAAAGTCAGGCTTTGTCTACCCCTTTGACCGCATGTCTCTTTTTCTTTTAAATCGAAGCTTCATTGCCATGTACAGCCACCGAAGTATTAACTGGTTCTTCATGACTCTTGGCTTTTTGTGACAAACTTTTATCCTTTTTCTTGTGCTAATACCATCGTATAAGTTTATAGACATAGGTGATGTGGTATTGTTTTTTAAAATGTTATAGTTGGCACAATGAATTACTACTATTTTAAGTTTTGTAAGCATACAGGTTTACAAGCTATTGGGCTTGTCTTAAAACATGAAAGTCATGGAAGATACTAATATCGACTACTCTTGCTGAGTTTATACATGTTAATTACTCCATATTAACTTTTGGTTCGCGGATATATGGACCTATACCAGCACGTATATTTACATTCATTGCTAAATATAATTAATCTAGAGAGGTAGCCACTTGCTCGTACATCTTCAAAGCTCATCCATCTCTATGATTGGGGGTTTTCACAACATTATCTCATCACAGTTCATGTTACCTGACCTGTAGTATAATCGTATTTCCATTGGTTACCTGGTTACAGCAAATTTGGATTTTTCTGTAATGATTTAATAGTCCATTGACTCTTTGGTCGGGTTATGGGCAATGTTCTAGTTTTGCATGTTTTTGGTATACACACGTAATATGATGTTAGGCATGCTTTTGTGAAAAGTCTTTAGTCTTTATAAAACTTATCTCCATCATAATTTAACTAATGCAGGTACAAATATTTTTATTATACACGAGCGAGAGAAAAGTGCGGCCAACATATTGGTTCTTTGTCATAGCCTTGTGATGTCACAGTGATCACTCATGTTTTTTTGAAGCTGCGTAGGCATTACGTTGTGCGCCACTTCCCTCTCCTAACACGCAACTTCATAAACAATATTCCACCCGCGTGTCGGGACGAGTCTCCACCTTCCGATCAAAACCAGACAACGGTTTATAGAGAAAGCGTAGATGCGTAGTTACATACGATGGGTCCAAGTGATTCTGGACCATTAATTTAGAAAATATGGGACAACGTCGAGTGGTACTAAGAATCGACACGTTGTCCTTATAAACCAAACCGACAAAGACAAAAGTCGGAGATACACGCATATCTCTGGCATTAAAAGACAAACCCGATCGCCTAATCAATGTTATTATTAAATAATCGTCATTATTAATCAAATTATGAAATTTCTAAATATGATATACTATGTTTTGTCGGTTTCGAAACATAAGATTTTTTTATATCTCAAATTACAAAGTGTAAGAAATTTACGAGCAGTCTGATTGGATAAAAATATTGAATGTATAAAAATTTCCAGAAATGTTGAATACAATTAAATTTACAGAAAAATAAATTAAAAAGAAAAGTTTAAACGAATTATGTGTGAAGTAGTGGTCTCTTATTACAACTTGTAGAAAATCATGTCTATATATTAAAATTATATATTAAATTTAAATGTACAAAAAGAAATAAATAAATTTATAAACTAGAAGTATGTAGCAGTGTTGAGGAGTAGCCTCTTCACCTAGTAGACACAAGCTCGAATTATCAAAACCAATTCCGAAAAAAATGGTTTTTAATAAACTTCAGATGAGTAAGGATTTTCGTTTCAATTATACTTACATATATATAAATAAACTTCTAAAATATCCGGTAAATAATAAAAATGAGCGTAAAGATTATTACGTCAATTTATCAGAAACATTTATGTAGATGAAAAAAAACGATAACACTGGGGAATTTTATAAATAGAATGGAGTTGCTGGAGTAAATGGGGAAAATAAATGTATATAAAGGTGAGGAGGGAGAGAGAGCCGTGGAAAATTGTAACAAGAGTATGATTGGCTGCTTTCTTGACCTAGGGACATGTGGGACCCTACTATTTGTGGAATTACTCGGCCCCAATTAAAAAAACTTTTCTGAAAAAGTGGGAAGAGTTTTTAAATGGGATATGGGGTCCACCCTCGAGAAGAAAGAGCCAACACGTGTGGGTCCATGTCAGCACTGTACACCCGTCAACTCCACAGCGCCATTACTCTTCTGATTTTAAGTTGGGATTGTGTAAGTGAGAAATTTTTTTTTTTTTTTTTTTTTTAAATATATATATTTATTAAAACAACCCGTAAGACGGGGAATAGTTCCGTTTACAAGCTCGACTCGAACAAAAGCTTCCAAATCTATGTATTACAACAACTAGCTTCGCCCACCCACTAAACCCGGCACATTCTGCTAGCGTGCTTTTAATAAACTTTAGAAATCGATTCCTATTCTCAGCCGTCCATGATGACCACGAGAAAGTGAGGTTCTCTTCGTTACCTCGGATGCCGGGAGTTCCCGTGTCGTTTTCGGAGTAGCTAGATCTCGATGAACTCCTCGAAACTTATAACCGTCACCTCCATGAAGCGCAAACACTACCGAAGAAGGGAAGTCGAGCACATACCTAAGGAAAATCGCTCCAAGTCCCGCTGAACAAACTCCAATAGCGCCAAAACTGGTCGATGACCCAGTGACCCAAAGGCAGAAAGGCCACGCGAACAGCAAACATAAAGGCGGGACGAGAAGACCGCAACACTTGAAACCAACAGAAGCTCTGGACCTGCAAAAGTAAAAGCGAGACAACACTACTTCGAACCACCAAGAGGAGCCAAAGTACTGGGATATTTGGACCGCCGTTAGGAGTCACCAAGATCACTAAGACCCGCAGACAAAGCGAGCCTCGATGTCCTTGCCCAACGCCGCCTCCGAGAACCAGAGGATCGGAACTTTTGCTGTTAGGAAGCAAAACCGGTGACAACGGCTCAACCCACAACAAGAACACCAAGAGCTTTAACACCAAGAAGCTATACGATAAGCTTCCACGGCGGGGCTGGAGACAAGAACCGGAAGAGGAATGAGGAATGGGAGAGTGAGAAACCCTTTGTTTTCGACAAAGGGCTTGAGAAACCTAAATTCAAAATTAGAGAAATGGATAAATGAAAATCCTATGCATATTTTGATCTCGGTTTTGACTCTCATGGAGGAAAATAGAAAGAGGTTTATTTAGTGGACAAATTCAATAATTATTTCTATTTCTTTTAGTTCTACTTTAACAAAACTAAATTAGCACAATTATAAATACTTTGTTAACCAACGATTCTATGGACAAAACAAACACATGGATATATATATATATATATATATATATATTACCATATTCTCTTTATATATATTTATGTATATATATATTATCTAGTTACAAATTTTAAAATATCCACATTAACAAGTTAAATTCTCTTCTATTTTTAATCAATAGAGAGGGGAAGGTTTCTCAATCTCTTTTTTTGTGTGGGCAATCTCAATTTTTTTATTTATAATTAAAACAAATTTCAAAATTGAAATTGTTTATTATTTTGGGTCATCTATGTTATTAGTAAATATAATAAAAATAAAACAAATAAAATGTAACATGGTGACTCTACATAAATTCTATATAATTATATAATTAATTAACTTGAATTTTATAGAAGGTTAGAACAAAAACTTAAAACTATGACATTTTATATTAAAATACCAAGTAAGTTAAAATTCAATGTTACAATTTGATGAACCAGGAGATCACATTTCTCATAAATTAGGCTGCTGAAATATTATTAACGTTTTAAAACAAACATAACATAAATTTTGTATTAGAAAAAATAGAAAACTAACGTCGCAATTATTGTTCATTAAGGGCTCACTAAAAGGTCATTTACTTGATTGATATAACACTTTATCTATTTGCAACTCCCATCAAACAAAAGACTTAAAGTGACAATTAGGTTAAACTGACTCGTCTAATTAAAAGTCAAATCAACTTTATTGGTTATATTAAGAAAATTTGAAATTATCAAATTACATCGCGGTTACATCTATATTATTAAAACAGAAGTACAACTCTAAAAATGCTAAAATTTAGTCATTTATTACAACAATAATTAATGAAGTTATTGATGTTTTAATGAAGCTACTAATTAGGAATGTTGTCTTATCCAAATTAACTTAATTGATTTATTACACTATAATAAATGAACCAATTGATATTTTAATGAAGCTACTCATTATGAATGTTGTCTTATCCAAATTTTAAAATGTTTTATTACATCTTTTTTTTTTTTACTTTTTCTAATTACTTCATTAATTGTATTTATTATAATAATTAACATCATTATTTTATGTGTTAATCATAATAATTTCATATGTTTAAATAAAATTATTTCATTCGTGACAAAGATTCCAACCGGTTAATAAATAGTTTTTATTTATTCACATTCATCCAAGTATCCATCCGAATAGAAATCGTCTTTTTTATATCGTTTTTTGTTGTTCTAAAACTAAACTACATGTAGATATTATAAATTTCTAGAAGGAGTTTGAGTTGATCATTCCGAGTCCGGGTAAGTTCATATTATAAATTTCTAGACGGGGTTTAAGTTGATTTAAATTAACACCCGCTCGGTGAGCGGGTCCAGCTCTAGTAAATCTTTACCATAGTATCGTAGGATCTCCTATTTTTTTTTCCTCCAAAGCATCTTTGAATTGTTTCTTACACGTTGCATGCATCATCAAGTTGTTTAACTAAATATTTTTGATCGTTTTATCATATTTGAAAAGTTACTTTTAACATTAATAACATCGTACGTATACATCTCGATGTGACTACAGTTTTGCAGTCCTTTGAGAGACACCCCAATAAAATATAATGACAAGTACATAAACTAAGTAATTTATTGGAGAAGATGAATGACTAAACCAATGACTAAT
>CAJHQP010004427.1:0-55478 GCA_905132765.1 Moricandia arvensis | reverse complement strand
CACTCTCTCCTCTTGGCTTCGGAACTTTCGAAGATTTGATTTCGTACAGGGATAAATAAATAAAATTGCAAATTCTCTCCATCTTCGTCTCGCCGCCAAGTTCATCTCTTTGATTCAATCTCTTGGCATTACACCAAACTCGAGCTAAGAGATAGAGAGGGAGAGATAGATCAATTGGTTCAAAAATGGCGAATGCATCTGGGTTATTCACTCATCCTTCAGTTTCAACCCACCTCCCTATTTCCGTTTCGAAGCGATTCTCTAAAAGGGTTCTCTGCTCAAGCGTCGATAACCATTCTTCGCCTTATCGACCACCCAGGTAGCTGAACAAAGATTTCTGTTTTGTCTCTACTTAAACGCATTTAAAATGGTCTCTCTTCTGTGTACATAATAAAAGGCTAGTGCCAAGTGGGTGCAAATTGATTGGATCTGGTTCAGCTGTCCCTAGTCTCATCATTTCTAATGATGATCTCGCTAAGATAGTTGATACCAATGATGACTGGATAGCTACTCGTACCGGTATTCGCAACCGCAGAGTTGTATCAGGTAACCTTATATTCCACTCATTCATTGTGATACACAAGAGAGAGACATTAAATTGTGTAAAACTCAACAATTGAAGGCAAAGATAGCTTGGTTGGCTTAGCAGTAGAAGCAGCTACCAAAGCTCTTGAAATGGCAGAGGTTCTTCCGGAAGATATTGACTTAGTCTTGATGTCAACTTCCACTCCTGATGATCTCTTCGGTTCTGCTCCACAGGTATTCGTTGAATGAGTGAAATTTTCTGTTTGTTGACCCTTGGGTTGCTATTAACAAGTCTGTAATGATGGCAGATTCAGAAGGCACTTGGTTGCACAAAGAACCCCTTGGCATATGACATCACAGCTGCTTGTAGTGGCTTTGTTTTGGGTCTTGTCTCAGCTGCTTGTCATATTAGAGGTATATAATCTCAAATAAAATTAACTAGTGGTAGCTAATGAGATTAGTCCTCTAATAAACTATCTTTTCTTTTTTTTTGCAGGAGGCGGTTTTAAGAATGTTTTAGTGATTGGAGCTGACTCTTTGTCTCGGTTTGTTGATTGGACTGATAGAGGAACTTGCATTCTCTTCGGTGACGCTGCAGGTGCTGTGGTTGTTCAGGTATTCGAGCTGTCATTAAATTTCTGAAACAAGAGTATAACTATTATCACAAGAAAGAAGATTGATCTTCTTTAAAGTTTGTCGGTAAGTGTACTTTCATTTAATGCAGGCTTGTGATATTGAGGATGATGGGTTATTTAGTTTTGATGTTCACAGCGATGGAGATGGTCGTAGGTAATTTTGAATCATACTCTCTTTAAGATTCAGCTTCTTCTTCTTACCCTTAAGAACCAACAGTTAAGATCCCCTGTTTCTTGCAGGCATTTGAATGCTTCTATTAAAGAATCACAAACCGATGGTGCCTTGAGCTCCGTTTTGGGAGACTTTCCACCAAAACAAGCTTCATATTCTTGCATTCAAATGAATGGGAAAGAAGTGTTTCGCTTTGCTGTCAAAAGCGTTCCACAATCTATTGAGTCTGCTTTACAAAAAGCTGGTCTTCCTGCTTCTTCCATTGATTGGCTCCTCCTTCACCAGGTAACCTTCTTATCTTACACTGATATGAGTTAAAGTTAAAATGGTGGAAGTCTTTATATAAAAAATATTATGCAGGCAAACCAGAGAATAATAGACTCTGTGGCTACAAGATTACAGTTTCCACCAGAACGAGTCATATCAAACTTGGCTAACTACGGGAACACAAGCGCTGCTTCAATTCCTCTAGCTCTTGATGAAGCTGTGAGAAGCGGAAAAGTTAAACCGGGGCATACCATAGCTGCTTCCGGTTTTGGAGCCGGTTTAACTTGGGGTTCAGCAATTATCAGGTGGAGATGAGTGGCTAAGTTCCACATGTAAGTTTACTTCAGAGCCAAAGCTGCTTTTCTTATTGTCTCTTCCACGAGAGTAGAGGAAGCACTAAAAATAGGTTTAACCGGTCTGGTTTAGTCCGGGTAAACTGGAAAGTAAACCGCATTTTGTCTGATTTCCTTTTCCATTTTTTTTTCCTTCAGGGTTTCATTATTTGTTGTTATTTATTACTCCCTTTGTTTCTTAAGAACTGTCATATCATTTTTTCTTGTTAAATAAAGAGTATCATTTTAGTGCAAATGTTACTTTTATCTTATTATTAATTGCAAGCAACATTGATCATATAAATAATTTTATTTATCTTAAATATTATTAGTTAAATAAAAATAATTAATAAAAACATAAATATATTTTAATGATTTTTTTAATCCGTGTAAAAAAAAGTCAAATGACACTCTTTACAAAATAGATAGAGTAATTATTAATCATCTAAAAGAAAGTAGTGTGTTTCATCTATTCTAGTTTGTAATAACAAGACAACATTTCTCAATTTTTTTAATCTTTGTAAGTTCTTTACATATATATATATATATATATATATATAGATATAGATATATATATATACTAGTGACAAAAGCCAAATTTATCAGTATGTTTGAAATATTTTGACCATTAATAGTTAATGGGTCTTTCACATCTATTCATGTAATCTATGGGTTATATCGTGTATGACCGTTGATGTGTTAATTTTTTTTTTTTGAATTTGTTAACTAACTATTTAATCACCGCAAAATATTTTCTTGTTTTAGTTTCGTTCTTATAGTATCCTAAATCACTTTTCGATAAGTCATATATCGTTTCACTTTTTTAGTTCAAGTACGCTTAACTTTAGAGTTTTTCTAGTCAAATGACATAAAAGGTGGTTCATCTTGGTGATATAGATATTCAAATCAATTCTTTTAAGTTTTGAGCACACACTAACATATACCCCAAACTGGAATGTTACAATTTATCCTCTTTCACGATACATAATGTCATTCTTGTGTCCCAAGATCATCACACATGTTATTGTGAGCCACAAAGAACTCCACACTCGTTGCTGCTCGGCTCTCATACCACTTGTAATATCCTAGCCTTCCAAGGCTAATGATCCTTCCACGTCCGCTCACTTGGCTTGTGCGCCCAATCCCCATCTCGTGTAACGAACTGCGCATTATTTTTTTTGAGGTTTTGAAATCCTTGTTAAGGAAAATAATAAAGTTCCGAGTGGACTACTTCAAAGTTTAACCATTCTGGAATGGAAATGGAGTATGATCATGATGGACTTCGTGAGTGTCTTGCCAATGAGAGATGGCAAGGACAATATCAGGATTATCTTTAATAGACTGACCAAGTATGCATACTTCTCGGCGATCAACAAGATGGAAAATGCATCAATATTGGCCACGTTATATGTGGAACAAATCATCAGAATTTATGGAGTTTTGGTAAGTATAGTGTCAGACCGAGACTCCAAATTCAAATCAACATTCTAGAAGAAAATGTAGAAGTCGATGGGACAAATGTCCATTTGAGTACAACATGTCATCCTCAGATGGATGTACAGTCAGAAAGAATAATTTAGACACTTGAAAACTTACTTCGGGCTTGTGTTCTGGATTAGGCAAGTAATTGGAACCATTACTTGCATTTGGCCGAGTTTTCATACAAAAAATCCATCATGCAATCATTGGAATGTCGCCTTATGAAGCATTGTATGGACAAACTTGCACAACACCGTTATGCTGGACCCAAGTGGGGGGGGGGAGCGAAACATATTTGGCCATGACTTTGTGTAAGAGACAACTGAAAGAATACAAGTCGTGAAGCTGAAATTGAAGTATTGGACATGTAATAGTTAATAGCGAACTGATATGCTGTACTTGAATCTCGTTTAATCTAACTTGAATCCGGTTTATGCTTTAAGAATCATCTAGAAAAAACTAAAAGCGCAAAATAATTTGAAGTATAAAAAATTTGGAAAATGGCCTAAGTCTAATACAAGAAGTCAATTTAAACTAGTACTGATGGTGCAAAAAATGGGTCAGATCCCTTCAAAACCTCTTATCACGCACAAATCTCAAATTCATCCTCATATGAGTTTTCCAAGCTTCTCTCCATCTGATTTGAAAGGAAAAAAAATTCTCAGTTACACTCAACTTCGTATTGTTGTTTAGAGGCCATTACATCCGTTGTCAACTTGATATGCTATCAAGGGAGCAAAGGAACGTAGCCACAACAACAACATACCTTAGCCATTGGTTCTCATTTTTTCAAAACTAACTTGCCATCTTTATGTTTGCCTTTCTATTTGGTTTGTTTGCATTTTTTGTCATTAACATAAACAAATTCAACTAAGATTCTGCAAACAATCTGGTAATTATGTATCCATATGAGCGACATATAATGGTTTCCTTATGGCACTGCGTGCAAGACTTTCCGCCATTGTATTATGCGTTCGGAGTACATGAATGAGTTCTAAGTGGTTGAAACTTTCTTTGAGGATCTTGATACCGTCAAAATAACTTGCAAAGGCTATTCATTCTTTTGGTTTCGAAACCATTTTCACCAATTGAGAATAATATGTTGCAAATGTGACATAAAGATGTTGTAAATTCCTCATTTCATCGTCCAAGTGAGTGCTTCTATCTCTAAATGAAAGGATGAAAGAGTAGCTCTCGTGTTCCTTGTCCCCATCTGTCCATCAAAACCTTATAACGTGCTAAACCAACCTTGTCTTGAGTATTTCTCCTAATGTTTCTATGACTCATCCATGAAACACCATCTTGGCAGGTAAGCTTATCGCCTCTTCCCTAAAGTGTGTGACCCTTTGTGTAAGGGACGCATGTGCCTCATCCCAAAATAAAGATTCAGTTTCTGTCAATTTGAAAGTATCTCTAGGATTAACATCTACATTGCTAAAAAATTGTTATTTCGTGCTTTTTAAATGTACAATAAAATTTATGTAAATTAATGATTTTTTATATATGGAGAGACCTATAGGGATTTCCCTATATGTGGGGTTTGTGTGCTATGTTCTAGAGTTCCCCAATCCTCTATTTTTCTTTTGTTTTTGTAACAGACTATATTTTTTTAAACTAATGTAAGTATTTTAAGAAAAAAAAATATACGAACATGACCACAAATATGAAGGCTTTCTTTAAATGTTCATCAAAAGTAGTTTAAAGTTACAATTTAATTATATGTTTTTATTAGACTGGATCATTTTTAAGATCATAAGAATCTACATTTCTACATATATCTTTTTTGTAGATATCCTTTTTTGTAGATGGCTATTCCTTCTAATATATTTGAATTTTGAATAAAATTTTTGTTATTACGTTAGAGCATGTTCAATAGAGGGTTCTTAACCAAAAATAATGGTGGGGTTCACCACTTTTCCTAAGAACCGCCTGTTAAAATTCTTAATTAAGAACTAGTTCTTACATTGTTTCGTGGATTTCACTGACACGTGGCGGTCCACGATTGGTTTGTTTTTTTCAAAAAAAAAACAGAAAAAAAATTAAAGAGATTCTTAGGGATAAACATGCCCTTACACCTATGATAAATTATTGATATTTTATTACCAAAGATTCTATAAAACTTACATCACGTGGAACTAATTATTTATTAGCTGACACCCAAAAAGGAATCAATTGATTCGATTCATTTTAACTATCATAGACCATCTAACCCATCCAGATTTAAATATTTGTTTACTTTTAAATATGCAAAGTCTTCTGTTTATGGTTGTGGTTATTATAGAATTCATATTCCGATATGCTTATGATGCTTTCATTCTTGATATATGGGCTCATATACCTTAAAATATTGATCAGTTTCGATTTTGAAATGAAAATATTGTAGATATATATCCACGTTGACATTGACATTTTCTCGCTTTTATCTACATGTCAATTGTGGTATTTACTACGATTCATGCATCATGTTTCTTTCCCTTGCTTTTAATAGGTTTTATTATCTTTATCACTTTTCTCATTTTTCATATCTCTGGATTCCTGATTTTGAGAATTCTTAGATTGATACACTGAATAAGTTCGTCGCAAATTTGCGACGAATTGATGTAACTCGCAAATTTGTAACGAAAAATAATCACTCGCAAATTTGCGAGGGAACAAATTTTCAATGAAAAATAATCACTCGCAAATTTGCGAGGGAATGTGTTCGCCACAAATTTGTGAGATATTTATATTTCCTCGCAAAATTGCGAGTAAATTATATTCTCTCGCAAATTTGCGACTGAACTGTTTTACTCGCAAAGTTGCAAGCAAATAATTTCCGTCGCAAATTTGCAAAGGATGATCGAGTGTTTTTAATTTGCGACTAGCCATTTGCGAGGGAATGTGCGTACTCGCTATTCTCTTGCAAACAGCGATTTGCATGGGAATCGCGAGGGTTTTGACCCTCGCAAATGGCTCTGTTTCTTGAAGAGCTCTTGACAATACTTCCTCCATCGTTCCGCACTAGTACTTTGTCAGTTCTTTGTAGAAGTCCCCATTAGGCAGCATACCTCTCTTGAAGGCGGAGATGGCTATCGAGACGTTACATTCGAGGATGGATACATTTTCCTGGTCAAAACGTGCTATGTAGCTATGCAATGGTTCAGCTCGGTATTGTAGGATCTCGTAAAAATCGCCAGTTATATTTTTTAGGTTCCTACTACTCACGAGTTGTTATAGGAGCTGATCAGTTAGGGCTGCGAAGGAATGTATCGGCTCGTTAGACAAGTTGATGTACCATTGCATGTCGGGTATAGTCAGAGCTGAGCCAAAAGGCTTGCACATCGTGGCTTCCCGGAGTTCTTTCTGGATAGCTTTAACTAGATTCCATTGTTTTTATTGAGCCACATGATTATCCGGATCACTAGTTCAATTATACATTCTCATGTTTTGGAAGGAGAATTTTCTTGGAATCTTTGTCACTTGATCTCATCCACAAAGGAAGTATGCACATAAGAATTTTGAGTGCTTCTCCTAATAAGATGAGCGACACAAGGAAGTCTCTCCATAAGTGACCGGTCTGCTTCAAATCTCTTGGAGAGAACCTCCTTCAGGTAATCCGTTTCTTTCTATTTATTTGCAGCGACTGCTTCTTGTATCTCCTTGTCATATTAAGTGTTTGAGTCTTCGTCTTCTTCAATTGTGCTTATGTGGTCTTCGTCTGTTATATTGGCCCCTTCTGTTGGTTCTTCATTCAGGGGTGGATCCCCTCAAACTGGGATGCCTCTCTCAGCCAAAGTTTCCAAGGGGTGCATAGGTCAAACATGGTTTTGGACCAGTGTTGCTTCTTTTCGGTGATGTTCAGGGTTGAGTTCTCCAGTCAGAGAACTAGATTTCAGACTTTGAACTTTGATAGCTTAAGAATGCTCTGCTCCAATTGCTTGGATTCTTTCATCCTTTCTTTCAAGGTTTGGATCTCCGAGATGATTACGAGATTATCCATAGTGGTGTTGCTGTCCCTAGTTGTGTGCATCTCGTTGATTTTCTTTACATTGTTACGAGAGTGGCTCATAAGTCGGTTTCAGCCGAAGTGGCCAAAGGTTGCTCGATGTGCTCACTTTTATCATCATCATGTATTCTTAGTTACCCCCTCATTCTAGTGATACACTAAAAATTGGATCTTACTACTGTCAAGTTAACAGTTGTAGTTGTTGTATTTGAGATTCAATTCCAGAGGACGGTTTACATTATATCTTATGAGTTTTAATTTCTTAGTTAAAACCTTCGGATTTAACAGAGAACAAGGTAAAAATAACAAAGAACAAGGTACGGTTTGAGTTGTTTTTAATTTGGGGAAAAGCTAGCCTAGGGTGATTAAACAGGTGCTAGATATCATTAAGCCACACTTATTCAAGTTTGGTTAAGGAACAAGCCCAGAACATAGATCAATGACTAGAACAGCCCACTGTCGTGGTGCTTGTTCCTTTCAGAGAACAGCCCCGAAGACTAAGATGTCGCTTGTTCCGAGTTCTGTCTATGAGCAGTAACGATCAGGTCTACTCAGTTCATATTACACCCTAATATTTACTTTCTCTGATTAGGGATATAATACTTATTCTAAATATATTAGGCAATCTATAACACAATTAATGAATAGATGAAACCCTAGATCTAACATAAAGTGATCAGATTTATGCTAGCATTAAGTTAGGTTTAGAATAAAGACCATCAATGAACATACAACTTATTTATGTGTAGCTTAAATAAATCCAACACCCTAACACCTTAAACTAACAATATCGACTACTCAGCAATCATGGCAATAAACACATCAAGCAATACTGAATAATACTCCATTAAACGAAATCAAAAACTAAAAATAGGGTTCAAGAAATCTTCTTAAAATCGCTAGAACAAGGTGAAGATTCCTCTCTCCCTAACAAGTATTGAGTCCAACGAGTTTTTGCTGAATAGTATGAAAAAACTTAAGCTAAAAGAGTTTGGGTCTAATAATGGTCGTGTCTCTCTTTTATAAGGCTTTTGTGGTGGCTGAAAAGAGAAGAAAATATAATTAGGGCAAATCCCAAAAGATTCTGCAGTTTCCTAAAATGTCTCCCGCGGGGATCAAAGCTCTGCTTGATCTGTGGGGTTGTTCTCCGGGACAAAATTCAAATTTTCCCCTTTTCTTCATGTTTCCCTCCAAAGTTCCACAACCTCTTTTGTACCTGAAATGTGTCGAATAGAGCTGTAAGTACCCTATAATTGCATGAGAAAAATTAATAAATCACAATCAAAATATGCTAAAAACACACTATATCAAATTCCTCTAGACTTAGATCTTTGTTTGTCCTCAAAGAATTTCAAGCATTAGAACAGGCTAGACGGGACTCAAGGTGTGGGAACTCTCCTATTCTCAGTAACCATTTTTTAACCACAAATCTCAGAACCATACAAGCTGTGCATCTAGGACCGCACACCCTTACCAGAACACCCCTAATTGCTGTTCAAAATCGGTTCCATATTCTGTGTGTCAAACCTGCAATGTTACACATTTCTAACAAAACTCCTTATATTCAAATTAAGGGTGGCATGAGCATATATTATCACAGCACTAGACATGGTAGACGACGCTAGGTATGAACATGCTTTTTTTGTTTGTGGGGCTGCAAGTTTTAGTGGTTACCATTTTCTGTAGAGGAATATAGTGGATCACACAAAATTGTAAGAGAGGATGGATCCATTGATCTCCACAGCTTAACTCGTTTTGCTTATTCTCCTCACCTTGATCTCTCAAACTTGTTCCCCGCCGATATGTTTTCCTAGTCAGAGACACTGTTTTTGAATTATATCTCTCTCTTAATCATCAATGAGAATAAATAACGTTTTTTTTTTGTTTTTTTACTTTTTTGAATAGATGATGATGATGACGAGAGAGGGTATTTACAAATAATGTTTGGTGCCTCTGATGGTTCTGATGCCCTTCTTTTGATTTTCTAAGTCTCCTTGTTCCTTACTTCAGAGAACAGTCGGATGCTCTTTCTGATTAGGTTGTTCTCATTGGCTGCCTTGTTATCAACGCCCTGATCTTTCTGCCTTGTTCTCTTCCCCCTTGATCAGTGGTTCAATGCATCAAAAACGAGTTAAGGCTGCGTTGATCTTTTCCTCTCCGATCCTTTTGCACAATTCTACATATATGACAATTAGAATAACATAATGCATGAAGGTGAAATAAAGGTTATGGGTTTTAGGGTGGGAACCAACTAAAAATGAGCCAGCCACTCAGGAACAACAAGATGGATGAAAGGATAAGGAGTCCTGAGTGTGATCTCATTTCCTTGCTCTAGTGCTGATCAATCTAAGCATTTCAGTCAAAATTAGGCTCAAGTTAGATGGAGTTAAATTATACAGGTATACCATTACAAGCAGAGGGCTTCTAGAGAACAAAGTGATGATGTCAGAGGGTTCCAGGTCCAAGTGTAGGTCTTTCGTCACTGCTAAGGTCACTGGATAAGATAACTAAAAGCACACTAGGGTTAAAACAGGGTCCTAGTTCCCACAAAGTTAGACTGACATAAGTGCGTCCACCAGACTTACTTCACATCATCTCTGGTGTGAAATAAAATCAAGAAAGGTCACCTTATTTTTTTTCATTTTTTTTTTCGAGTCACTTCCCTGGCAGGGAACAACCTCAGAGAACATGGTCACCTTGTTCTCCTGAGTTTCCTTGTTCTCCAAATGTGGTAACTCGAGGTTTTCTTGTTTAATCCTGAAACTAATAAAAGCAAAAACAAAAATTAGTAACAATGAAAACCAAAATTATATACACACTTACCAGTGGGTTGTCTCCCACCAAGCGCTTAGTTTAAGTCATTAGCTTGACTTGGTGATAGGGTTCAGTCAGGTTGAGCATGAGCGCTTGTTCCAAAAAAAACTCCACACTCAAACATATTTAGCTTCAAACTCTACTCAACAACCCTTTTACAGCAGCTTCCCCTTTCTCTTTCAACTCATGTGTGAGAATTACTCTGACTTTAGAGAATGGTTTAGAGAAGCTTTTGCACTTTACCTCATACTCAATGGAGTTCTCATCACACATGCGAGGTATCAAAGTCATTGTAGGGTCACCCTTGACCCTTTTCTTATGGACCTTTTCTTTCACCTTTGCATACCCACTGAGTTTCTTTGTATCAGTGTGAGGATCTCCATCCAAGACCAGCCGGCTCTCACCTTTATCACTAAGCTCCCTTTTAGAATCAACCTTCATCTTATATCCACTAACCAATGAGATGCAAGAGGCATGCAAAGTAGGGAACCTGGGGGGAATAGCCTTATAGAAAACTTTCTTGTTGATGTTGGAGAAGGATACTTTCTTATTAGGCATATCGATGATTTCTCACACTGTAGCCATAAATGGTCTCCCAATGATCAAAGGCATCTCATAGTCCTTGCTCATCTCAATAACCTGAAATTCAGTATGCATAACACAGTCCCCAACTTTGACAGGAATGTTACAAATGGTACCATAAGGGACTGCTCTGGAAGAGTTTGCAAAAGCAAGAGTCATCTGAGAACGCTCAATATCAACATTACCCAGCTTATCTACAATTGCCTTTGAGACAAGATTTACACTAGACCCAGAGTCACAAAGAGCTTCTTTGAATTCAACTCCTGCGATGGAACTTGGGAAAACAAACTTTCCAGGATCATCAAGCTTAGGCAATACCTTGGGTTATGGCCTCAATGCTTCGATAAAGAGTGCTTTAATTTCCTCTTTAGCCTCTTTAAAGTTTTGGAAGAACATATGCAATAGACGAATCTCCCAAGCATGTTCAAATGAGATCTCTTTAGGAAGCCTTCTCACCATCTTCCTAAATCCTGCCAGCTGCTCTGCACTAATGGGATCCATCAGATGTTTAGGTGGAATTTGATAGGGAACCTTAGTAACATAAACTCGAGCTGGTGGAGTCTCAACAGATTCACTAGGAGCAATCACTTCAAAGCTAGCAGGGTGCGTTGTTCTCTCTTCTGCGCTCAAAGTAGTTTCAGCAAACAGCTGCTTTGTTGCATTACAATGCTCAACCCTAAGATTTTTATCTATTTTTCCAGGGAGCGTCCCTTGCTGCCTCTTGACGCTCTCAGCTGTTTGAGCGAGAGCAATGTCAATCTGGCGCATGTGGCTGCTCACATTGTCGTACTTGGTATTCATCTCAGTGAACATGTTGTCCATCCTGTTGTTGATCTTTGTGGTAGCCTGGTTCAACGCTCTGACTCCGCTGTCCGCTTGATGCTGCTGGAGCAGTTTGCTGATTGCTCTGTTGCTTCTGCTGGTTTTGGTGTTGATCCTGGTTCTGGAAACGGTTCTGGGATTAACTAAAGACAAAGATCTTTCCCTGAAAATTCTGTGGAAACCCTCTTTGCTGAGTAGCACCTTGAGCTTGATTGTTCTGGGCTTGATCCCCAAGGTTCTCTATGTTGTTGCTCCGGTAAGAGAGCAGGTTGGGGTTGTTCCTGTTGTTTGAGTTCTGGTAATAGTTCTTGTTCTGAACATAACCTTGACCGTTAATGTAGAGCACTTCCTGGTGATCATCTCCTTTTTGTCCATCTTTTGCGGCTTGGTCCTTAGCTATCTGCTTAAGTGTAGCTTCCTCCATATACAAGACTTGACCTTTGTTTCTCTTGAGGAGCATATCAACCTTGGCAGTGAGTTGATCTTTCCGTTGAGCATCAATGCTGTTGACTTTCTTGGAGCGATTAGTCTCTAGGTTCTTGTTGACTGAGCTAGCAGCCATGTTCTCTATCAGCTCAAACACTCCTTCAGTAGTTTGAGTCATGAAATCTCCCATAATCGCAAAGTTCAAGGCATTGCAGAACTCCCAGTCCACACCATCATAGAAAATCCCTAGAATGTAGTCCTGATCAACCCGTGATGAGGGCACTCTCTGAGTATGTCATTAAATCGCTCCCATGCTTCATTAAAGGGTTTGTTGGAGTGCTGCTTGAAAGAGGAGATCTTGTTCCTGAGAGCAGCCGTTTTTGCCTTGGTGTAGAAGTGACTCAAGAAGGCAGCTCGAACCTGCTCTCATGAAGTGAGAGAGCTAGTAGGCTGTGATTTCAACCACCTTGATGCCTTGTCTGGAAGAGAGAACGGGAACAACATAAACTTGAGAAAGTCAGGTGAAACCCCGTTTGAGCGAGTCATAGCACAAATCTCCTCAAAGGCTTCGATGTGTTCCATTGGTATTTCTGCCAAGAGACCATGGAACATCTTTCTTTGCACCTGAGAGATCATGGAGGCCTTGATCTCAAAATCCTGCTGAGTACAGGGTGGAGGAACAATGGATGAGCGAGTGGTTGGAAAGTTTCGAGGAAGATTCCTTTCTCCAATCCGAGTTGGTTGCTCTTGTTGCTGCTACTGCTGAGCAGCGCTTGTTGAGCTTGCAAGGCCTATTGCATCTGCTGCATCTGCTGTTGCATCAGGGCCATTGCAGCAGTGAGATCATGCTCATAGTTGTTATCGCCCATATTGGCGTGAGTAGGTCGTGATTGAGTTCGGTTGTTCCTTTCTAATCTTGCGAGTTCTTGATTGATGTGGGTGATTAATAGACTTGAGGTGTTGCTACGAGTATTTCTACTTGACATACACCTGGAACATCACCTGAATCAAGAAAATATAGCAAGTTAGATATTTTCGACAAAGTATAAAACCAAGAAAATATAGGTAAAAGCTGGTCCCCATCGCAACGGCGCCAAAACTTGATACATTAAAAATTGGATCTTACTACTGTCAAGTTAACAACTGTAGTTGTTGTATTTGAGATTCAATTCCAGAGGACCGGTTTACAGTATATCTTATGAGTTTTAATTTCTTAGCTAAAACCTTCAGATTTAACAGAGAACAGGTAAAAATAACAAAGAGCAATGTACGGTTTGAGTTGTTTTTAATTTGGGGAAAAGCTAGCCTAGGGTGATTAAACGGGTGCTAGATATCATTAAGCCACACAATTATTCAAGTTCGGTTAAGGAACAAGTCCATAACATAGATCAACGACTAGAACAGCCCACTATCGTGGTGCTTGTTCCTTTCAGAGAACAGCCCCGGAGACTAAGTTGTCGCTTGTTCCGAGTTCTGTCTATGAACAGTAATGATCAGGTCTACTCATTTCATATTACACACTAATATCTACTTTCGCTGATTAGGGATATAATATTTATTCTAAACAGTTTCAGGCAATCTATAACACGGTTAATGAATAGATGAAACCTTAGATCTAACATAAAGTGATCAGATTTATGCTAGCATTAAGTTAGGTTTAGAATAAAGGCCATCAATGAACATACAACTTATTTATGTGTAGCTTAAATAAATCCAACACCCTAACACCTTAAACTAACAATATCGACTACTCAGCAATCATGGCAATAAACACATCAAGCAATACTGAATAATACTCCATTAAACGAAATCAAAAACTAAAAATAGGGTTCAAGAAATCTTCTCAGAATCGCTAGAACAAGGTGAAAATTTCTCTCTCCCTAACAAGTATTGAATCCAACGAGTTTTTGCTGAAAAGTATGAAAGAAAATTAAGTTGAAAGAGTCTGGGTCTAATAATGGTCGTGCCTCCCTTTTATAAGGCTTTTGTGGCGGCTAAAAGAGAAGAAAATATAATTAGGGCTAATCCAAAAGATTTTGCAGTTTTCTAAAATGTCTCCCGCGGGGATCAAGGCTCTGCTTCATCTCTGTGGTTGTTCTCCGGGACAAAGTTCAATTTTTCCCCTTTTTCATGTTTCCCTCCAAAGTTCCACAGCATCTTTTGTATCTGAAATGTCTCGAATAGAGCTGTAAGTATCCTGTAATTGCATGAGAAATATCAATAAATCACAACCAAAGTATGTTAAAAACACACTATATCATCTAGCGCCAAATTGTAGGGTAAATTTAAGAAGGATTTTTCATGATACTACGTAAATAGGAAGCAAAACAGTAAAGACAAGATTAGAGGATCAAAATTATTGTTTTATTGATCTTTGTAGATGGAACAACAATTTTTCGGTCCAATAACCTTAGTTATATCCGCCTAACTCTACAGTCGAAGTTGTGAATACTTGAGATGCAACCTTATGCAATGAATGTGCTGGCCATGATTGTACTTGACGATGGTATTGGATAATCCTTGACTTCTAGAAGGCCGTGGAGCAAGCACCTTGGGTATATTAAACCTAACACACAATACTACACTAAAGACATTCTTCAAAGAAACAAGGCGGTTGAGCTTTCGTCAGAAGAACGTGTGTGCCTGAACCTTGAGGATATGAAATCCAACACCCAAAGTTTAACTTAGGATACTCCTTAGATCTTCAGTTGATAGAATGGCCACACAATATATTGCGAAAGTATCTTGATAAACCGGCTTTGATTTATTAGATATAACTCCCCAAACAATCAGATTTTTCTAAAGAAACCATGAAATTCACTCTCAAACTAACACAAGGTTTAAATAAAATGGGTTTTTCTTATTTCGTGCCTCATAGGCTATATTTATATGATTGCAACTTTTATAAACCGAAATAGAAATTTCTAAAAACAATAACATCGAAAATACAAATAAAAACTTGAATAAATAAAGTCTTTGATTGAAACTTGGACTGCCTCTTGAAATCCCACACATATTTGACTTCATCTGGCACTCTATGGCTTTGTTTGGCCAAAAATATTCCAAATAGTATTTTGTTAACCTCTTGACTGAATTTGTTGATCATCCAAAAGAAAGAAGAATTATTTGGACACTTTTCACATTCCAAGTAAATATGATTATGGCTCTCTTGAAAAACCATATGGCCCAACATTTTTTAGATGGCTTGGGGCTGATAAACTACCTTATTTTATCATTTTTCATCAGGAATAAGGTTGGCCGCTTGCAGCTTCTCAAGTGGTAGAACTAGCTCTCTTTGATCGAGGATGAGAATGACTCGACCAACTTCCAATTCTTCACATCACACATTGCTTCTGTCTTGACCAATGTGTTTTCCATAGCTGGTTAGATGAGTTTTATGTGCTCCTTTTGATGTTCTGAAGTCAGTTTCATGTTAGAACAGATTAAGCATCCATAACTGGTCGGCTGGTCGAATTGGTTCATTGGGCGAGCCGTTCAAAATCACATCACAATACCTTGTTCTAGAGTTTAGGAAATCCCTTTATAGATCTTTCCATATCCTAAAATATAGAAAACCTTCATTTTAATACAAATTTTCATTTTATCCGGAGACAAAAGGAAAACTCTATCCAAACGTCAAAAATCGTTTTAATCAAGAATCAGCGTTCTGCTCTAAGAAAAAGGAATAAATTCATGGATTAGTTATCTTCACCAGCTATTATTTCTGATATATCAGTAAATTATATTTTATCAAAAAAATTATTGAATTATACTTAAATACAAATTATTGAGATTTTATAATACAGACTGTATAAAACTTACATAAAACATATCATGTGAAAACTCACCTTTTTATTACCTGACATTCCAAATGTGTCGATTGGTTACTTTTTATTGGTTTTAATTCGGTAATATACAATCCAAAGATACATTAATAAATTATAGATTTGGCATACTCCCTTAGAAAATACTTATAAAGTATATCAACCCTTCAATAAAAACATAAAATCAACTTCAAAAGTATTTATTATACACATCTTAACACTTATATGTCAAATTAACATTTCAATATATATATATATTCATATTCATGTTAACAATAGAAACAATGCTTAAATACATATTACCGAACTCTTACTAGTAAACAAAGATGACCTACATTATATTTTTATCTAATTCATTACTAGGGGTGTCAACAGGGGTAAACCAACCCAAACCAGTCTATAACCAAATGGATTGAGAAGTTTATGGATTATAGGTTAATCCAAGACATTAACTAAATGGTTTGGGTTAAACCATAATCCATATAAATTAATGAGTTATTGGTTTTAATGGGTTGACCCATCAACAATACTATTAATAAACATAATTTGAAAAAAAAATTACTAAATCACAATAAAAATTATTTTTGACTTACTAACATTTGATAACAAAAAATGCTAATAATAGATCAACAAATTATATAATATCCCATCAAAATATTTTTAATAACAGAAAATAAGATTGTCTCTCTACCCTCCATAATTATTTGTAACCAAGAACTCTGGTCTCTAGAGAATTCATGTTACTACACAGCCCTAAATGGTAATCATAACATAAACAAAAGCTTCCAATTCAATTTGAGTCTCTTTATCGTTCACTTCTCTTGTTATGTTTGCCTATTGTTTTCACCAGAAACACATAATCAACCATTTGAGTGCAAACTCATATCTTAGAATCTCTTAGAAGAAATAGAACATTCAAAGACATGATTCATCACTTTGTTGTCATGCATGTGTTGAATTAAACTTCATAGCTTACATCGAGTGGGCTACTATAGAACACTAAGCTAAAGGAACTACAAGAAGCAATCACAAGAATTATATATTGAGAGCTTTTTAAAACAAAAAGGTAACATATTAGAGATAAAGAACACTAAATGAGACTTACTCTTTTGGTGGATGTGTGATCATGTCTTCCATATCATTTGGATTCGGCCTAATTACAACCGTCTCACCTTCACTATTATCATCTACAGTTTCACAAGACAATAATGTTATAGTTTTATACACATGATCAGTTTAAAAGTATGTATACCTTCATCATCAAGCATGTAACAATATATCCAAGAACGAGTACACAATAGAGCTTGGACGTTACTAGGCAACAGCCGGCTCCGATATTTGTCTATCACACGAGATCCAATACTAAATGAAGATTCAGATGCCACAATAATGATAGGGATGCTAAGGATGTATATTGCCATGTACTTAAGTTCCCCAAGGCGATTCATGTTTTCTTTCCAATAATTCAAAACATTCAGATTAGGATGATTTTTGATATCTAACTTAGGATCTTCCAAATACATATCCAACGCTGACTTTCCTTCTTCCATATAATCTAGAAAATCATCTAAGTCAAACAAATCCTGCATCAATTAAAATTTAATTGGTTACCATATAACCAACAAGCAAAAGTTAAATCATTAACTAAACTAAGAACTTACATCTTGCACACCCAAGATCCCTCTTCCTCGTTTTGCAATACGAGAATCAACTCTTGAAGAGCTCACAACAGGATGTAAGCTCAAACATTTGATGGCAATAAGGAGAATCGTAAAAAGAAGGATATCTAGTGAAGATATGATTCGAGATACGATATAAAAAAGTAAGGAAAGAAGATATACGCAAAAAATATGCGAAGATGGGATATATAAGTCGTGGAAAGAGTTCGAGGGGGCTAGGGTTTCAGAGAAACAGAGCACCGAATAACTTAGCCGTTGAACATCAAGTTACGGATAGATCTATACTTGCTGATCAAGCAACGTGTGTTGACTTGGATCATCAGTGTAATTAGAAATTGGTGAGCCAAGATACACGGTTGTGTGTAGTCTTGTAAATATGACTAAACCAAAGATAGGTGTTCAAATAATTTCTAATGAAAAGGCAGTTTGAAGTAAACTATTTCAGTTAAGTCCACGTTCTTGGTTTTTCAATTGGTATCAGAGCAGATCAACCTCTGCAATTCTAGTTATTGAAGACATGTTGGGATCTTAGGAAGAACATGAAAAAATCAGAAATAGTTCAGGAAGAAATCAACTATCAAGAACTCTCCGACAAACTGTCAAAGTTAACAAAGGAAAACCTCAAGCTGTTGAGGGACATCGCAGTACTCAAAGCACAAGTAAATGCGCTAAAGATGGAAAACTCGACAACCACAACATCCATTGACACTGACAGTAATTGACAAGGAAGAATCCAAAGTCTTTTGACAGAGAAAGTGACCACATGTAGGAGTAAGACGTGGTGACACCAAAAGAAACACAAGAAAGGATCAAGGAAATGCTAGGTGTGTGGTAGCTCAAGACATCAAAAGAATACATGTGTACATCTGTCCAAAAGGATCCGTCAAGCTTGGAAGAATGGAATAATGCTTCATGGAAAGACACCAGTACGGAAAAGCTTGTATAGCAAAGAGTGATATCTACTGTGTGCATAAGAAGGTGTCTGTGAACACCTTGAACGAAGATCAAAAGAAATCTGCCAATGTAGCGTACATAAAAAATGAAGGGGGTAAATCAGATGACTGGTATTTTAACAGTGGATGCTCCAGACACATGACTGGAGATCGGAATCTACTCACTGAAGTGGTCATACCAAGAATGGAAAAGTAACCTTTGGAGATGGTAAGCAAGGGAGAATTCAAGGGTTGGTCACACAGAGAACTCCAGACAACCCAGATTACTGATTGTATATTTACTTGAGGGACTTAAAGCCAACTTGATCAGCATAAGTCAGTTATATGATGAATGAATGACTGTGACGTTGACAAGGGTGGATTGCAAAGCCTTGGATAAAGAAGGAAATGAATGCTTCTAACATATGTATGATCACCATTAAGTCTCAACTTGATATATGGCACGTGAAGCTGGGACACATGAGTACCCATGATCTTAGCTGTTTGATAAACAGTGGAGTCGTCCGAGGAGTGCCCAAGTTGGAGACATCAACCGAACTTGTATGTGATACATGCTTCAAAGGAAAGCATGTGAAGGTTCAACATAAGCAGTGCTCAGACATTAGGAGTACAAAGATTCTTGACTTGATTCACATGGATCTTATGGGACCAGTTCAGACCAAAAGCATCACACGGAAGAATTATATTTTTGTTCTAGTTGACAATTTTTCTAGGTTCACGGGTGATGTTTCTCAAAGAGAAGTCAAATGCTCTCAACAGTTTCAGAATACTGGCTCTTTAGTTGAAGTCAGAAAAGGGTGGGATCATACAAATCAGAAATTATCATGGAGGAGAATTTCAAAATGATGCATATGACAAATTTTGTCATGAACAAGGCATCATACACCAATACTCAGCTCCACGCACACCTCAGCAAAATAATGTTGTTGAAAGGAAGAATCGAACGCTTCAAGAAATGGCCAGAGCGATGATTCACGGTAACAATGTACCGAAAAATTATGGGCTGAAGCAGTGAACACAACATGCTACATTATTAATTGAGTATACCTGAGACCCAAAACCAAGAAAACACCATACGAGATATGGAAAGGAAAACTTCCAAACTTAGGTTACTTTCATGTCTTTGGGTGCATATGCTACATTCTAAACAATAAAGAGAAACTTGGGAAGTTTGACTCAAGAAGTGATGGGGGGATATTTCTCGGTTATTCAACAAACATCATGGCATATCGAGTGTTCAATAAGAGAAACTTCCACCTAGGGGACGCAGTCAATGTAGTGTTCGATGATCATCAAAGCCTACTACTAGAATCAGTAGAGATTCAGCAATGTGATGACCACACGTCAAATGAAAGACTCAAGGAAAGTCATGAGAGTGACAATGAGAAATCAAATAAGGATGAGGAAACCAAGGAAGAGGCAGCAAAAACTCAGGTTCATCAAAATCACAGTATAGATGATGTTATTGGTGAAGTCAATGAAGGAAGAAGAATTTAGAACAAACATATTGACTTTAAATCCGTGGTAAAACTTGCATGCTTTGTATCGTCCTTTGAACTGAAGAACGTCGATCAAGCTCTTGTAGACGAATACTGGACCAACTCCATGCATGAAGAGCTCAAACAGTTTGCCAGACTGGATGTCTGAGATTTAGTTCCAAAACCTGAGGGAGTTAACATAGTGGGAACCAAGTGGATCTACAAGAACAAGATAGATGAAGAAGGGAATGTTGTGCGCAACAAGTCTCGGCTCTTAGCTCATGGATATTTTCAAATATAAGGAGTTGATTTCGATGAAACCTTTGCTCCGGTTTCTTGACTAGAATCTATCAGACTTTTGTTTGGGATTGCATGCAAACTAAGGATTAAACTGTATCAGATGGATGTAAAAAGTGTGTTCCTGAATGGCGTATTACAAGAAGAAGTGTATGTAGCACAACCAAAAAGGTTTGAGGATCCCAAACATCTGAACTATGTGTACAAATTCAAAAGGGACTTGTATGGACTGAAGCAAGCACACAAAGCCTGGTACGGATGGCTGACTCAGTTTTTGCTGAAAGCTGGTTTCAAACGATGAAGGGTAGATAAAACCTTATTCATATTGTGTCACGAGTCACACACCTTAATAGTACAGATTTATGTTGATGATATCATTTTTGGAGCAACCAAACAGAGCTTGATTGATGGTTTCGCAAAAAGATGACTCGGGAGTTTGAAATGAGAATGGTTGGGGAACTTAACTACTTTCTGGGTCTTCAAGTTTGACAAAAACTGAGAGTGACATCTTTGTGTCCCAAAGCATGTACGCACGGAATCTTGTGAAAATATTTGATATGAAAACGAGTAAGACTGCAAGGACACCTATGAGTACGACAGCCAAACTAAGCAGAGATGAAGGAGTTAAATTTGATGAAAAACTCTATAGAGACATGATCGGAAGCTTGTTGTACCTCACAGCGAGAAGACCTGATCTATGTCTGAGTGTAGGTTTGTGTGAAAGATATCAGGCCAACTCAAAAGTATCACATCTTCAAGCGGTTAAGCGTATTATTAAATACGCGAGAGGCACATTAAACTATGGTATGAATTATTCGATTGAGACTAACACTAATCTTGCTGATTTTTGTGATGCATACTAGGCTGGCTGTCTTGATGATCGAAAAAGTACCTCAGGAGGATGTTTTCTTCTGGGTAACACTTTTGGCATAGTAAGAAACAAAATTGTGTCTCTTTATCCACTGCTGAAGCAAAATACATAGAATTAGGGAGCTGTTGCACACAACTTCTCTGGATGCGACACATGCTCAAGGATTGTGGTATAGATACTCAATCCTTTCTCGTGCACTGTGATAATAAAAGCGCTATAGACATATCCAAAAATCATGTTCAACACTCTTAGAACTAAGCACATTGACATTATACATCACTTTGTTGCATAACTAGTAGAGGAGAAACTTGCAATCATTGAACACATGCCATCAGAAAAAACAACTAGTTAATATATTTACTAAACTCGTGGATCTCAACACCTTTCTGAATATGCGGAAGGCGTTGGCAATTTGTGAACTTTGATAAGTAATCTTCTCAGATGATCATCCCCCTATGTGAGTAAATCCCACTAGCAGTCACTAGACTAAGTCACCAAAGTAATGTCATCCTATGTGATCATGTTGAGTCACCCATCCCACTCAGAATGATCCACAACTGCGTCGGAACTCGATGTTGCCACATTGTGAATATGACTGCAATCAAAGTGGGGACTGAGGAAATAGTCACTGATTGATTAACATCACTATCACTCGTATTACATGTCCATTACTCAGACTATGAAGGTAGAGTGTTTAGAAAGTTATGAAGAAGTTTAGTAAAATTTCTAGAGCCAAACAATTTGAAAATAATAAAATTGAAGAGAAATCCAATTTAGGAGTATGACATAAAAAAAGAGAGTGTAAAAAAAAGAGAGTGTGATTGCATCTCAGCTGACAAACGCAACACCAAAGTAAAAAAATGTCATACTCCAACAAATGCTCTAGAATTGTTGGACTTCCTCCTATTACTGGATAACATCTTAATCAAGTTGAACTACATACCTTAGGATGATTAAATTTGGGTTCACAAAAAGGAGGCTTTGCTGGGTCTGGCCATGAATGCACCTCGGCTGAGGAATGCAGTGGCTAAGTGTTACTGGTTAATTGACTGACTAAGTGGCGGTATAAAGTCTGCGAGATTAAATGATTCAATCAAATAGAATGTTGGCAAAGATGTCAGTCTCGTGGTTCGTAAGGTATCGAGGGTGTTAGTTTTTGCAATGGGTCACTCACTAGTTCTCTTGAAAAGGCCCTAATATTCTATGAGTCTTGGGCTGAATAAGGACGGTTTGGGCTTGGTTCACTAAAAGTGTTATTGAGAAAGCGGGGGAGGGGGTGTATAAATACTCTGGGTGGTATAAATACTTTGACGAGACCCTTGAGTAACTTTGCTCTCCCTTCTAGTCTTTTCAGTTTCCTTCTCAAAATTCTTGCTCGTCCCTGTCTTTGCTTTTCTCTCGAATCAGACTCTTTCATCTTTCTAATCTCTCATAATCAAAGGATGTATCTACGACAGTTCCGCACCCGTTCCATACTTCTCCTTCGAGGAGCGACTCGAGGTGCATCGTAACGTGTTTTCTGGAGGTCCTCCTGTGGGCCCAATCGCTCGCCGGTTTGTGAGCCCAAATGCTGAAAGTTCTTACCACGACCTCTGTCTCCACGGTTTCATAGCTAAAGGTAAACTCGACCCGCGTAACCCAGATGTAAGTGAAGCTCTTAGATTGATCGATAGAGTAAAGTGGACTTACACTGTGCAGCATATGAGACCCTTCTATGCCAGGGTAGTTAGAGACTGCTTAGCGAACCTCCGTTACTCTCTTGATGGGGTGATAATTGGAGGTACCCAGTTTGCTTTTGATCCAACCGTGATAAACCAACTGTTCGCAACCCCTCCTGTCCATCGGTCCTTCAACTGGGAAGGCAGGGATCTGAACCTTGCCATCAACTCCTTCAGTGAATATCGGTTCTCTGTTTCGACATGCTTCAAGCTCTCCTTTCTCATTCCTCTGTATCACATTCTCTACCGTCTGTGCAAACTCAACTGGCTTCCAGGTCCTGACACTGACGTCTTCATCAAGAAATGTCTTCGTCTGTTGTGGGCTCTGGTTCAGCGACGGGAAATCGACTTTGGTACCCTGATGTATGATCAGGGGATGGAGCTCACCCGAGAGATGAGTCTAGACATGAAGTTGGGCCTTCCCAACTTCATCTATCAAGTTTTGGAGCTGCATAAGGAGATTCCACGACTTTCTGGAGATGAAGAGCTGATCGGCACCCCCGCCACTACAGGAACATCATTGGAGAGGTTCGAGGACCAATGAGAGGTCGGGTTCGCGGTGCTTAAGCTTGATGTGTTTGTTTGCCTACTCACTCATTCAGGGGGAGATGCAGAGCTGTTAGAGTGAAGAAGTAGCTTCTTTTGATTTCTTTTCTCTTGTTTTTTTAAGACTCTATCTTTTGTTCAAACTTAACTTGTTATGGTTTAAGATCTTTTTCACTTATGTTTTCTTTGATCGTAATGCGGCTAACCCTTAACTATTCTGAAGTGCAATGTGTTGCAATTGGTATGTGTATTTTTGTTGTTGCAGGATAAGGATGGAGTGACAGATGCAAACAAGCATGGGGAGATTGTAAGCTCAAGCATTTGATGATAATAAGGAGAATCGTACAAAGAAGGATATCTAGTGAAGATATGATTCGAGATACGATATGGAAAGTAAGGAAAGAAGAGATGCGCAAAAGTTATGCGAATATGAGATATATAAGTCGTGGAAAGAGTTCTAGGGGGCTAGGGTTTCAAAGAAACAGAATACCTAACAGCTTAGCCGTCGAACATCAAGTTAGGGATAGATATATACTTGATGATCAAGCAACGTGTGTGTTGACTTGGATCAGCAGTGAAATTAGAAATTGGTCAATCAAGATATACGGTTGTGTGTAGTCTTGTAAATCTGATTGAACCAAAGATATGTGTTTAAATGATATCTAATGAAAAGGCCGTTTGAAATAAACTATTTTAGTTAAGTCCACTTTCTTGTTTTTTCAGAGGAGTCAAAGGAAATTTTTTCCTATATTCTTTGAAGAGATCATAAAGATTCTCCTTGACGTGTTTTATTTTTTCTTCAGAAGTGAATGGAGCAAGTTCATCATCGGAACACTTCAAAAGCCTGAATTTCATCCTAGGATCCAAATTAATACCCATTGCAAGAATACCACTATATTGCTCCCAATACTTATCGATTTTTTTTCTCATCTTAGAAATCATTTCTCGAATGACACTATCATAATTGCTCTTGTTCACTTCCAATAGACACTGAATCTTCCAAATATGTTCAAAATATAAACTAGATATTGACTAACTTGTTCTGGAATTAGAGTGGTAATACAGTAAAAAGGCATCAAAATCTCATGGATAATCTTCGCCCTCTTCTACTCTTGACTAGAAGGGCAATGCTTATATGCTTTGTCAACTACTTTAAACATATTTAAAGCACGCTTGTACTTTAAGGCTTTCTCAAGCATCAAGTAAGTCAAGTTCCATCTATGTTCGGACATCCAATGACATAACCACTTCATCATTACCTTCGACACAATCCGAGAGTGCTAATCTTATAGAAGCGAAAGCCTTAAAATACATGATAATTGTGTAAGGAAAAAGCAGTAAAGTAATTTACCTAGAAAGAACTCTAAAAAGTTCATTGACTTACGATTTACTCAAAGATTTTACATGAGCCAGTGATCCTCATAATACAAAAGTTAATCTTACACTTTTCGTTTAGCACTCCAGCCTGTGACAAAAAAAAATACAACATGAGCTAGTACAAATTGCCAAAAGAAGGGCCTGAAAAACATGAGATTTCTTAGTGAGTTCGCAAACAGTGATGATATATCCACCTGCTAACTCCACGAAGACTACAACCCTCAGACTGCCTTTATTATGTCTCTTGCCCCTGTACAAGACAAGAATAAAGCCATGGAATCAGATATAAACGAAATACAATAAACCTGAAGCATCTACAAATATCTGGAAGTCGGTCTTTTCATAATAAAAAAGAACAAACTGTAAGTAAAAGAAAAAATAAATTGAAACCATAACCACTAAATCTGAAACTTGACTTAATTAGAAAGGTTTTAAGTCTGAAAATGTATGTCACTCACATAAACGTATTCAAAATAGTTAACGCGAAAATAAACAGGAATGAAAAACTACTAGTACATGAGTAATTCCTTCTGCGAAGCTTCACTTATTATACATCATGATTCATGACACTCAGATAATGTAGGACCTACAAGTAGATGAAGACTAATCTAATAACTCATAGTCCATACATTACGCAATATGAATATGAATATCAAACCAAGAATCCTTAAATACCAAACCCAGAACCCTAAAATCTCTCATTTATGACAAACCCAGAACCCTAAAATCTCTCATTTATGACAAACCCGTAACCCTAAATCTATTATTTGTGACAAACCTAGAACCCTAAATCTATCATCTGCGACAACCCCAAAACCAAAATCTATCATTTGTGACAAACCCATAATCGTAAATCTATCATCTGACAATCAAAGGGCATGTTCGTTTCACCATTCAGATGATCCATCTAGATGGAGATGAGAGTTTTGTTTGTTTAGACAGTAAAAGTACAACTCATCAAGATGGTTTATCTGGATGACTTTTAAATTTTAGGCTTACTTTTGAAGTCCATCCAACTCAACCAATTTGGATCATCTGGATGGAGATGATTCTCTCAAAATGGTAAAATGTCTATTATATTCCGTATACAATTCACAAATAATAAGTTTAAATTTAATATCATTTTTTTCACTCACGAAAAAATGACAAAACCGAATTTTCCTACTAAAATAAAAAAAACGCATTTTCCACCAAGCCACAGAAAACGAAATTGCTAATCCATGACTCACAAGCAAGACGTCTACGAACAAAATCGCAGAAAATAGTGTCTGTGACTTTCTAAGAAAAAGTTGTGTGATGAATCGTATATGAGACCATGAGAAAAAAAATTGAATTGGTTTGGATAATCCATTAACTCATTTTAACAGAATCCATTTTTACCCAACTCATTTAATCCACTAGTCCATCAAAACCATTAGTCCATTACCATCCAAATTTTGATCCATTTAAATCTATGGATTGGTTTCGTTTGGATAAACCCATTAATTTTAACCCATTTTGACATATCTATTCATAACTATTTAATATTTCAATTTTAGTTTACATGATTTAGTATTGATATATTTATATGATTTAATTTTTCTCCGTCAATTTGTTTTCTCAGAATTTATAAATTAATAGAAAGATTAAATTTATAAGTTGATGTTTTGGAGAAGTCTGCTCAAAAGATTTTATTGTCTCATTAAAAAAAAATCATAAAACTATTTTCACGTTTTTATTCTTCATAAGAGGATACTTGTAATTTTCACTATCTTTTTAATTAGTTTCACATTTTCGATGATGAAATATATATCTAATCTATTTATTTAGAGTCCTATTTTAAATTTACTATGGCATATTTAGTTTTTGGACTTATTCACGAAGTTATCACTTAATAAAGATCCGCTTCTATGCATATATTAATGATATCTTCAATATACTTAAATCAAACTGATACACCATTAAAACTTTCTACTTAAATTAAACCGATGTACCTACCGATACACTTAAACATTAACTTATCGAATATGTACGATGTCAACTTCAGCTAATAAACTTTCCCTACAAATATATATATATATATATATATATATATGTATATATATATATTAACTTTCTTAGTGTAACAAAAACTAATTTTGCAGACAAGAAATCATGCCAGAGTGTTTCAAGAGGTTGATGCGAGAGGAGAGGAATAGAAGACAATTCTCATCCTCGAAGGCAATAACAAAGTGATCGATGAAATCTTGCCGTCAGATTTCCAGAACTCAATCCTCGAAAAACCATAGTCTCTGCTTGTAGGAAAGGGTGAAACCTATATATGACGCAAGTTAGATTCTTCGATGTTTCCTCCTTTCTAATTGGTATTAGTAAAAAAAAAAATAGGGTTTGATAGATCAAATAACACGGAAGTCAACATTCACCAAATTGCAGTACTGTTCATCGTTCAAGTCTCCACCTTTTTGAACTTTATGAAAGAAAAGAATGGAAGTGTTATGCATTATTTTTTCTTAGAAACAACTATTGTTGTCAACTTTGATATAAGAACTCACAAGAATAATCTCTTTATTGCTTAAGAAAACTAACACAAAAACTTAAGCTTCTCTCAATAACTCTCTAATCTCTGTTAAAACAAAAACCCAACGACATCTTTATATATAGATGTATATGTTATCCTAATCCTATAGATAATCTCATAAATAGATATTTTCCTAAAAACCCATCATCATTATCTTCTCGTATCTTTAAGGATTAGGATTACTTCTTCCTCAAGTTTCTTTCAAGTTTACTCCAACATTCTCCCCTCTAAACTTGAAATCTTCTTTCTTCACTTCATGAACTCCAATGAGCTCCCTCATCTCTCTATACTTGATTCTTGCAAGAGCTTTTGTCAAGATATCTGCCTTCTGCTCGCTTCCAGGAATGTGTTCGACTTCTATTAAACCTTTCTCAACACATTCTCTAATAAAATGATACCGTGTGTGTATATGCTTGCTTCGCCCATGAAACACCGGATTTCTTGTAAGAGATATAGCTGACTGATTATCTATTCGTATCACCACCCTTGCACACAGACCTCCCATGACTTCCGTGAGTAAATCCTGAAGCCAAATGGCCTGTCTCGCAGCTTCTGTCCCGGCCATAAATTCGGCTTCACATGAAGATAATGCAACCGTATCCTGTTTCTGAGAGCACCAAGTGATAGGACTCCTACCAAGGTAAAATATATGTCCTGTTGTACTCCTACCATCATCTGGATCCACATTATAACTACTATCACAGTAGCCTACTAACGTACTTGCGTGTGAGGCTGATCGCTCAAAAGTTAAGCCGTACGAAGTACTCCCCTTTAAGTACCTAAGACATTGTTTTAATGCCACACCATGGGATTCTCTTGGACTCTGCATATACCTGCTTAATACTCCAATACTATACGACAAATCTGGTCTCGTATGAAGCAAGTAACGGAAACAACCCACTGTCTTTCTATAACTCCACGCATCAACCTCTCTCTCTTGTTCGGCTTTAGATAGTTTAAGACCAGCATCCATCGGAATATACACTGCATTACTATCTTTCATGCCGGTGTCTTCAAGGATCTTCATGGCATATCGACTTTGGTTAAGAGTTATTCCTTTTTCATGTTGACAGACTTCGATCCCAAGGTAATAAGATAGCTTTCCCAAGTCACTCATTTCAAACTTGCTCGTCATTTCCTTCTTGAAATTGTTTATAGCTCTCATGTCTGTCCCTGTAACAAACAAGTCATCTACATATATTGCGATGACAAGTAACTCGTTACTAACCCGTTTGAGATAGACAGATGGTTCCTTAGGACAACATGTAAAGCTTAACTCGACCAGAATCTTGTTTAACTTGTCATTCCATGCTCTGGGTGCTTGTTTTAAACCGTAAAGAGCTTTCTTTAACTTGTATACCTTGCCTTCACTTCCTTTTATCACAAATCCCTCAGGTTGCGTAACATACACGGTTTCTTTCAAATCTCCATGCAAAAATGCTGTTTTAACATCTAAATGATGTATTTCCCATCCGTGAGAAGCCGCAATGCTAATCAATAATCGAATTGTCTCGATTCTTGCAACCGGAGCAAAAACATCATCGTAGTCTATCCCATACTGCTGCACATAACCCTTAGCCACAAGTCGTGCTTTATACTTATTAATGGTTCCATCAGAATTCCGTTTGAGCTTGAATACCCACTTCAAACCTATCGGTTTTACTCCAAGTGGTAGTTCTACGAGTGTCCAACAATCAAGACTCGTGATAGAAAGTATCTCATCCTCGCATGCACATACCCACTCTTTGCACTCCTTTGCTTCTTCAAAGTTTTGTGGCTCGTTGTTTATACACATCAACAAACGTTCTCCTGCTTCTTCTGCGACTAATACATAATCGTTTAGGTATCTTGGCTTAACAGTTCCACGTTGTGATCTTCTTAACTGTGTTTGTTCTTCCTGTTCTTGGTCCTCTTCACTTTCTTCTTCACTTTCTTCCTCATTAATCATATTACCTTTATCAGTAACATGTTTGTTGTTTCCTTTATTCTGTTCTGCTTCTGGTATACCATGATTACCGAACTGTCCGACCATGATCTCGAACGTTTCTTCTTGATCCTTTCATGTCACATTTGAATGCCAGTTCCATCCCTTCGTCTCGTCGAAGACCACATCACGACTTACTACTATTTTGTTGGATTGCGGATCAAGCAACCGGTATGCCTTGGACCCTGGTTTTGTGCCGAGGTGAACTAACATTCGAGATCTATCATCTAGCTTCTTTAAGAGTTTTGAATCAACTTTGGCATACCCTATACAGCCGAAAACTTTGAGATGACCAACATTAGGCTTTCTTCCATGGAACAATTCGTATGGTGTTTGGTCCTTAAGTGCTCTCGTAGAAATTCTGTTTAGAAGATAGGTTGAATGCCTGATTGCCTCACCCCACAAACGATTCGGAATACACATATGCTTCAATATACTTCTGGCCATCTCCATCAAAGTTCTATTGCGTCTCTCAACTACTCCATTTTGCTGAGGAGTATATGGAGCAGTAAGATGACGTTTGATCCCGGATTCATTGCAAAACACATTAAACTCTTCTGAGACGAATTCACCTCCTCGATCTGTTCTGAACGTTTGTATACGTTCCCCTGACTCTTGTTCCACCAAACTCTTGAACCTTTTAAATCTGTTGAATGCATCACTCTTGTCCTTGAGTAGTAATGTCCACATGTACCTCGAGTAATCATCTATAAGTACAAAAACATATTTATTTCCAGCGTTTGTACTTAGATTGATTGGACCACATAAGTCGCCGTGTATTAACTCAAGCTTCTTGGTGGCTCGATAAGCTGTGGACTTTGGAAACGACTGGCGTGCTTGCTTACCCAATAGGCATGATCGACATACCTTCTTCTCGATCTCAAACTTTGGTATCCCTATGACTAGCTCTCGTTGTACCATAGAGTTGATTGTTTCCAAGTTTACGTGACCCAATCTTGCATGCCACCGACTCGAGTTGCTCGTTGTTGTAGACAAGAGAGACATGTTCTCTTTGATTCCCATACGAACCTTATATAATCGATTTTTGGATCTTACGGCTTTAGCAATAAGGGTTCCATCTCGATCATGCATTACAAGATGCTCTCCTTTCATTCTTATATCACACCCTGCTTCGGTTGCTTGTCCAAGACTGATTATATTACTTTTGAGATCAGGTATAAAATAGACATCGGTAATTTTTCTTGGTTTACCGTTTCTATCTATGAACTCAATTGTTCCCTTCCCTTTTATGTCGATCTTTGAGTCATCTCTGAATCTAACCTTTCCACTAACTGATTTATCCACAGTGGAGAAGTATCTTTGATCACCACTCATATGATTACTAGCCCCATTGTCGAGGTACCAAATATTGTCATCCCTATCTCCTCCATCATAGTTACTTGGCACAATCTTTTCTTCGTTTAGATAGACTATCTCATGCATCATTAACTCATCTGCCTCCTGTGTTGATGTGTTGTCGTTTTCCTGCGTTTCTTGTAGTTTAAGTAATCGATCCGGACAGTCATACGCAACATGTCCTATTTTATCGCAACGAAAACATGTAAGTCTTGACATATCTCTTGCTCCGTTGTAACGACCACGGCCTCGACCCCTATTAGAGAATCGTCCTCCACGTCTTCTGCCTCTGTAATTATTATTGGAATCGCGTGGCTGTTGTTGAGATTCCATGTTTGCATACATTAGCTTACTATGATCCTCTTGATCTTCTTCTTCTTCAAACACACGTTCCTCATAAGCTTTCAATCGTCCAATAATGTCCTCAAAACTTGTCGTCTTAAGGTCTAAGACTTGTTCCAGAGAAGCTACTATATGTATATATTTCTTGCGTGGCAAACACTTAAGAAACTTTTTAACAAGTTTTGCTTCTTCCATTACTTCTCCTAGCGCCATTGATTTAGAGGAGATCTTTGCTAGTTTACCAACAAACTCATCGATCGTCTCGGTATCTTTCATCTTCAGGCGATCAAAATCCGCCATTAAAGTCTGAAGCCTCGCTTCTCTAACTCGCTCTGCCCCAACGTGTCTGGTTCGTATTGCATCCCACACCTTCTTGGCAGTATCTAATTCTCCTACCTGCAATATTAATGCCTCCGGGATCGATTGAAAGATGAGTGCCATAGCCATATTGCTTTTCTCATCGTCTTGAACTTCGGTTTCGATGACTTCCCATACCTTATGTACTTTAAGTAGAATTTTCATCCTCATTGCTCATACGGTATAGTTAGCTGAAGTAAGAGCAGGGCACTTGATTGACGACGTTCCTCCTTCTTTTGGTTTTGCGATCACGATATCACCCATGGCTCTGATACCAAATATTGTTGTCAACTTTGATATAAGAACTCACAAGAATAATCTCTTTATTGCTTAAGAAAACTAACACAAAAACTTAAGCTTCTCTCAATAACTCTCTAATCTCTGTTAAAACAAAAACCCAACGACATCTTTATATATATATGTATATGTTATCCTAATCCTATAGATAATCTCATAAATAGATATTTTCCTAAAAACCCATCATCATTATCTTCTCATATCTTTAAGGATTAGGATTACTTCTTCCTCAAGTTTCTTTCAAGTTTACTCCAACAACAACTATATGGTTTTGATTGATGGGGTTTTTAAAGGCGTTGCTGAAGATTCTTTGTTGAGTTTTTTTTTCTGATCATATCATATGATTGGGAGACCTGTTGCTGAAGATTCATGGTAAGATCTTAAACCATCATTTGATTACTATTCAGAGTTGCATCATAATTGAATGGATAGTTACCATTTTTCAAAAAACATTGAGGCCCAGCTTTACGCAAGTTTAGAACTTGAAAAAACATTTGATTCTTAGGGGGTGTTAGTGGGAGTTACATTTATAATGATTGTAAGAATTTGAAAAGTCTAGTGTTATTAGTTTATAAATTCTTAAATTCTCACTAAAATCTATTGTTATTGGGGTGATGATTTTATAATTCTTTACAAAATCATTTGTTATACAAAAAGTTTGCATTTTAATGATTCTATAATTCTATTAAAGTTAATGTTATTGGGAGTTGTATTCTTAAATATTTAACTCATAGAACAAGATTTTAATAATACTACATATATCCCTTAGATTCTTAAAGTCATTATGGCAATTTATTTTCCTAGATTTTCACAATATATAAAATTCTCTACAACTCTTTCCAAATTCAACAAATCTCCCAACTTTTAAAATCAACAAACTCTTTATAAATATTACTCCCACTAACACCCCCTTTAGTCGTATAGTCCTGAATTGTTTTCTGTGATATTTTATTACAGAAAATTTGGAGCTAATGAATAGTTTACAAAATAATGGCTTTGCAAGAGTTATATGCTATCCTAAGAATAGTCAATCTTACTCAGTTCCAAGACTAAGGATATGCAGTTTTAATATAGTGTCTACAATGGTAACCTTTCCATAGGTTTTGCCAAAAAAAATCTTGACATTATTGCAGATGTTAATCAGACATATCTTATTGCTCCTGAAAAGGATATAGAAGGCTCATTGATGAATCAATTAGCTATTTCAAAGGACCAGCTGAAGCGACTGTCCGAATTTTTATTAGATTCCATTACTTATGAGGCTTTTTTGTCAAACATTTACGAGAATTAAATTTGAAAATGTTTGTGACTTTTGTCTTACATCTCCTAGGTGCATTTTGTATTTTAAAACCGGTGAGGGGGTCTTCTATTGTGAGAACTATGTCCTAACTCTTTACTTTCTGTTTCAACACTAAAAATGACATTGTGTGTGTGTGTGTGTGTTTTTTCTAAATCAGGAGCTGAGTGATTCCCAACACTAGCAATTGATAGCAGCTACTGCAAATGGATCTCTTGAAAAAAAAACAGAGAAGAAAGCAAAAAAACGGTTTTGAGTCTAACCCAACATTAGGTATGTTAGTAGGTCAAAAATTAAAAATTTGCATGCAAATGAATTTCAGATCAAAGGTTTAACTTCTTTGTTTTAAAATTGTAAATGACAAATCAAAATAATTAAGGTCATCTAATTATTACTACCTCAGTTCCTTAAAGTAGGATTTCCTAGAATTTTTATGTTTATTAATAACATAATTAATGTTATGACTAACTATATTATTTATTTCTATTATGCAGTTTTCAATAACTATAAACAAATAAGATTTAGACAGTTTAAGTATTTTCAATTAATGTTTCGTAAAAGTATACAATTACTTAACACTAATTAATAAAAGTATCTTAAAATTCTAGAAAATTTTCTTTGTGGAACAAAAAAAAACCATAAATTTTACTTTCAGGAACGGAAGAAATAAAATACTAAACTAAAAATAAAAATCGCGCTTAACGCGGGTTAAAAAATGTAGTTTGCATTTAAAACTGAATTTGAAATCATTTTGGTAAATCCTTCATTACTAGTTTTGTGATTATGAAAATGGTACTAAATTCAGAGTACAGAGATTTTGATACTTTATCTTCGAAAATTATATACAGCTCACATATCATGTGGGAACTCAAATTATTATTATCTGCAATGGATACGCAAAACGAATCAATTGATTCGATTCGTTTTAACTAGTATTGTATATACACCAACTAAGCCATCTTGATAGCATATATATATATATATATATATATTGTATATGTTTAATATTTTCTTAACAGGAATTAAATAAATATATGTCGTTATTACGAGCAACTTAAATTATGTTTCGTCTTTTATTACTAGCTAGCAATACTTGTTTTTCTTGGCATTTTCTCTTATATATACATATATATATATATATATATATATATATATATATATATATATATGTGTGTGTGTGGTTTGCTTTGAAGTTTTTCTTAGTGATGCTAATATGGCTCATTGTAATAGGATTAGCCCTATCTTTGTAAAACCTTTTTACCCCTAATTCTTTCTTTTGAAATAAGGTTTAAAAAGGATTAGCTCTATAATGTATATGGTTAAAATTTTAACCTTCTTATTTTGATTCACACAATTATTATATATTATTTAAATATCTATTGGGATTTTATATTTGTTCGACTATGCAAAATGAAAATTTCTTGTTAAAACTTCAAAAACCGAAAATCGAGTTTTTTCCGTCAAAACCGCAAAATTGAGTTTTTCCGCCAAAACTGCAAAATCGAGTTTTCCTGCATAACTCGAAAATCGAGTTTTCTCGCCAACGCAAAATCGAGTTTTTTGTCAAAGTCGCAAATTCAATTTTGCGGATTTGGCGGGAAAACTCGATTTTTCAAGTTCAATGGGAAAATTCACTTGCAATTTGGCGGAAAACCTCGATTCTACGGTTTTGGCGAAAAACTCAAATTTTGCAATTTTAGCGGGAAAACTCAATTTTGCGGTTTAGCGGAAAAAAACTCGATTGGCATGAAAACTAATCTAGACAAGGATTAGCCCTATTTCTATAAAACCTTTTTTATCCCTAATTCTTTCTTTTGAAATTAGGTTTAAAAAGGATTAGCTCTATATGTATATGGTTAAAATTTTAACCTTCTAATTTTGAAAATTCGCACAATTATTATACACTACTTAAATATCTATTGAAATTTTAAATTTGTTCGACTATGCAAAATGAAATTTTCTCATTAAAACTTCAAAAACCAAAAATCGAGTTATTCGCCAAAACCGCAAAATCGAGTTTTCCCGAAGAACTCAAAAAATAGAGTTTTCTCGCCAAAACGCAAAATCACGTTTTTCCGCCAAAACCGAAAAATCTAGTTTTTTTGTCAAAGTCGCAAAATCGAGTTTTTCGTCAAAGTCGCAAATTCGATTTTGCGGATTTAGCGGGAAAACTCAAATTTTCAAGTTCAAAGGGAAAATTCAATTATGCAGTTTGGCGGAAAACCTCGATTATACGGTTTTGACAAAAAAACTCAAATTTTACAATTTTGGCGGGAAAACTTGATTTTGCGGTTTAGCGGGAAAACTCAATTTTGCGGCTCTTGCGAAAATCCTCAATTTTGCAGTTTTGACGAAAAATGTGATTTTGCGGGTTAGGCAGGAAAACTCAATATTGTGGTTTTAGCAGAAAGCCTCGATTTTGCGGTTTTTGTGGAAAGCCTCGCTTTTGCGGTTTTGGTGGAAAGCCTCGATTTTGCGACATTGGCAAAAAACTCAATTTTTCGATTTTGTTGAAAAAACGCGATTTTGCGGGTTTGGGGAGAAAAAATCGTTTTGACAGGAAAACTCGATTTTGCAGTTTGACGGGAAAACTCATTTTTATGTTTTTGGCGGGAAAATTCAATTTTGCGGTTTTAGCGAGAAATTTTGTTTTTTTTTGCGGTTTTGGTTGCAAAACTCAATTTTACGATTTTGACGGGAAAACTTGATTTTGACAAAAAAACTTGATGTTGCGGTCCTGGCGGAAGCCGCGATTCTACAGTTTTGGCGGGAAAATGTGATTTTCTCGTTTTGGTTGAAAAACTCGTTTTTTGTTTTGACGAAAACATCAATTTTGCTGTTTTGGCGGGAAAACTTGATTTTGCGAATTTTGCGAGAAAACTCGATTTTGCAGTTTTTGGTGGAAGTACTCATTTTGTAATTTTGTGAGAAAACTCAATTTTATGGTTTTGATGGGAAAAAATTGATTTTTCAAGTTTGGCGGGAAAACTTGTTTTTGCAGTTTTAACGAAAGAGCTCAAGAATGGAACAAAGACATGAGGATTATCATATAGTAGAGGCTGGTACTTGGCCAACGATTGACAGTCACCACACATCATCTGGGCAGAGGCTGGTAAAGGACGATTTATTACAAGACAAGCTTGATGGAATTTACTTTTCTCACGACTTGATGAGGGATAATATCTACCAGTTTGGAAGATATTTCAGAGCCCACAGATTCCAAACTTAACATGTTGACGGGATGCATTCAAGCCCTCGAATAAAGGATGAGCAGATTGGTGTTTTCGTAGAGAAAGATGGAAAATCATAAAACCAGAGTAGATGACGATGTGGGAGGCTTCATCAGTGCATGGTTTGAGACGAGCAGAGAGTATGTGGATATTTGCTTTCCACATTGGTTTGATGAACCACCTTCCTAGTCCAGAAGCCTAAACGTCTAACTTAAGACTATAACCAAGCGCTAAGTGGGAGGCAACCCACTGTTTAGTAAGTTTTATTTTTAATTATTTAGTTATTCATTACGCTTTTTTCCTCTCTACCTTTTATTTACTGATGAACCACCTTCCTAGTCCAGAATTCAAAACGTCGAGCTTAAGTGCTGAGTGGCAGGCAGCCCATTGTGTCGTAAAATTTATTTTGATTTTTCACTATTTAGTTATTAATTACAGTTTTTATTTAATTACTTTATGTTTTCAAATGAGGAGTAGAACTGTTCAAAAGTCGACACCAACATCTCACCATTGGTTGACGGTTTGGATGGTTCACCATCGCTCGACACTCAACACTCACCATCAGTCGACACTCTTTACGGGGTTTGGTAACATCAGTTTTCTCTCTACCTTTTACTTATACTTTAGTTTTTATTAACCAAACCCGACAGGATATCACTAGGGGAGGTTCGCTGATGCTTTTATCTATTTTGAGCTTTTATCTATTAAGTTTTTTAAATAGTTTTTATAGAGTCTAGAAGGGGATTGTGATCATAATTTATTTATGGACTAACCACACTATAGCATCATTCTTAGATTTGTTGATTGCAGAGATTACTAGAGATGCCAAATTGGATCATCATGCCATGAAAACACATTTACTAAGAAAGTTTGAAAGAACCAAAGCTGATCTCCAACCTAATATTGACTACTTTTCTTGCATTGGGGCTTGGAATACATCGGATCGGATTCCTTCTGTAAGTTTGTAAGGTACTAGTATGTATTTTCGATTTCCTCTCTCTCTCTCTCTCTCTCTCTCTCTCTCTCTCTCTCTCTCTCTCTCTCTCTCTCTCTCTCTCTCTCTCTTCATGATCTATAATAAAAAAATTGAGATGATTTCTTGAGATGCAGAGGGGTAGGTACATTATCAATGACCCCACTATTCTGATTCAAAAGAATAATCACATATTTTTGGAAGTGAGGGGTATGTACATTAACGATGATCCCATTATTTGCTTACAACTCTGTTTCAAAAAAATATCAAAAATGAGATGGCAAGATGGACTGTAGCAGCATTATTGTCCATTGAATTTGAGATCCAAAAGGATTATGAGAGAGAAAAGAGAAGAAGGGATCATGAAAGGCTTTATACCTATACATGCATGTTTGCAGGAGTTGAGTTCATGTGTCTTTTGATCGATACTCTCAAGGTAAAGTCTGCACTTTATTTTTATGCAAAGAAATGGGATCAGTAGAGGAGTGATTCAAATTAATATTTGTTGAGTTGTTGGTAGAATGGATTTTGTTGTTATACTAGGATGAGGCATATAAATTTTTTCTTTGATTAACATTATTCGATGTGGTTGCGATATAGTAGGGATGATAGTTATGCTTATGTATTATGTGAGTCCCCGCTTTTTAAACCTCTTTCACAGGTTACCTTTGTTTTACTTAAGAACAAGTAAAATGTTAAATCTGGAAGATTTGATATACCTTGTTATTTACCAGTTTAAGACTATCATTTGGACCCTATTTGGAGTCTACTATGTATGTCTAGACTGTATTTTAGAATCTTTTCATGTCAATGTACATTTTGGAGCATTATGAAGATAATGGAGCTTGTTAGAGAATTTAGAGAAGATATCCAGTAGTTGTTCACGATCAGCTAAGTTATAGTCGAAGTCAAGCATTCTCATCGATCGTCGGAGCATCCTTGATGTCGATCAACGGTCTACTCGCAGAAGTATTTGCCGACTTCAAGTCCAAGTCAAGATAAATTACGAAGAATTCCTCTTAACGAGTTTTGATCTAATTTATAAAGGTTATGCCACTGTTTAGGCAGAGAGACACAAATTTCATATTATACTCAAGTATTATTTACATCTTTTGAGTTTTCTTATTAGTTTTAGGGGAGAAGATCTGAACTCTTTCAGAGATCTGTATTAGAACCCCATTATTTATTTCATGCATTATATTATTCAGTTTATCATGCTTTTTATGATTATCTTTGAGTAATTCTCTTGTTAGATTTATGGTTTATAATGTAACTGATGAATTAGTCCCAAAATAGGATTGCTAGGATGAAGAGATATCAATCTTTGAAATTGTGTTTGATGCATGCGTTCTATAGTAGCTAACTAGAAACCTGGACTTAGGACATGGACAACTACGAGAGTAGGTTCTGTGCCTGCAATAATTCTATTGAGATAGGTTGTTAGATACATACGAGAGCTGGTTTAATTAACCTAGCGGATGAACTTCCTGTTTGATAGTCGTCGATCAACACTCGGTCTTAGCCGTCGATCGACGGTTGACTCCTCTGTTCGCATATGAGAATTGGAAAGAGATAGGTCAGATTTGTTGATTAAGGTCCTTGCATATTAATAATTTCATGCATCCTATCCATTATAGTTCACTTGCCTGGAACCCTAGATCCATCTTTTCCATATTTGAATCAACTTAGGGGGTCTTATTGAATTAGGAGTTTGAAAAAGTTTTCAATATTTTAAGATTTAGAGGGTTTTGTTGAATTCAAGGATTTCAATGGAGGGTTTTGCTAAATTCAAGGAGTTAGACGGAAATTTAAAAGGAGAATTTGGTAAGATCTTTCTAATATTTTAATAACCATTAAACTACAAAAAACGTAATTTGTTTGTTATGTTTATATCAAAAAAACATATATATTAGGAACTTATCAATAATATTCTGCCAAAAATATACTTATGTTCCAACCTTTTAATTCTGCTAAACAAGTGAATCGATTTGAATAAAATCTCTACAGTTATGTTACTGTTGTGGCTTTCACTTCGGGAACTTTTTGTTTGTTTCAATAACCAAACAGAGAGAAGATCTTCAAGGTCTGTTGAATTCTCAGAGTTTGAGCACATTTCACTTACATAGACTCATGGACTCAATAATTTACTTGATGAGAAATACACAAACTGGCATGATATCATTTTAAGACTAAGAACACATTTTTCGCTGAGCTGATGAAGACCGCAAGAGAAGTAAGGTTTGTTAGCTGAAGAGGTATGTTTACATGTAACATGTTATGCAAAAGATCAAGGTTTCAATGTCCATCAGCTTTGAGAAGCTATCCGGTACAAAGCTTGACAAGAGATTGCCAGATAGATTCATGGCTCTTAGTTTTGAGAGTTCTCCAAGTTCTGATCCACTTAATCCATTAATGCTAGACAGATCCAAACCGTACATGACCCTGTTGGTTTCATCAACGCTGCGACAACACAAGCGCCATAAAATTGATCATGAGCAAAAGCAGCAAAATGAGTTGTTGTTTTCAGTAGCTGAAGAAAAAATAAAGAATTGCTAAGGAGAAATAAGGAGATAAAAGAAAAGTCTTTGTTTTTTTTTCTGCAACGAACACTGCTGGATCTCTTTAATTTTTTGATCGCTGCGTTTCTTAAATGTTTACTGGAGTGATCAAGTAGAAGAAAATTGTGAAGAAATTTTAATCGCCAACTTCAGTCGCTGCAATGTAAAAATTTTAATCAACCTTTCCTCTATTGAACTCAGATTCTTCAGTGTAAGAATCATACCTTTGATTTGCTGCAAAATGATATCTGCGAGGAGGGTCGAGATAGTGAGACGTCGCACATCGTCATCTTCTCATTGAAACCTCCGTTGTTAGCTCATCATAAGAACCATCTCTCAGATCGATGATGGTGAGAAAAGTTTGAGATGATTCTCTTCCAATCTCTAATACGTTCTCCTGTTGTCAATATGACATAATGGTTTTTCTTATATTCCATCTATTTAGATGGTACTAGGGATCAATCCGCGCTAAGCGCAGAACATATTGATGTTTAACCATTTATTGCTTTTCTAAAAATAGAAAATAATGATATATCAAAACGTATATAATACATGTTAAATGATAGTATAATGTACATCTTAATTATTATATGTAAATAACCATTTATTTTTTTTTTTTTTAAATTGCTCAAAATATTTTTATTTAAAAAAATTATATATAATATAATAGTTTAAGTTCGGAAGATTAATTTTTTATATAATTTATGTATAATTTAAAAAATGTAAGATATTATATATTGATAACTGAATAAAGAGATGAATTTATTACTTGAAAATTAAATATATATTTTCGTCTTCATGCTTATATTCACCAACTCCATCATTGATATTTATAACTCATTATGTTTTAAGAAACCAAATTTTTAAATAATAATCTAATTTAAGAAATTAAATTCATCACCGATCATGTTCTTTAAACCATATTTGAAAGCTTTTTAAAAACTATAATTTAAGCATAACATTACTATTAGTCAATTAAAATTATTTAATTTGGGGGAATACCTTTGAGTCTATGAGGAGAAATTCAACTCATATGAGAAGGTTTTTGTTTTGGAAGTTGCATACTTTCCATTAATGAATCAGCCTAACCAAAAGTTAGTTGTTATAGAAATCTCGTTCGAGGTCATCAAACGTTTTAGGGACGGCAAAAGTTGATGGTGGAGCAATAGTTATTTTTTCCTAAAGTTCTTTGGAGTCTTTTTTTTATGGGTGTGATGATAATGTCGATGAAATAATGAGTTTTATAGGGAATTGTTGATGTAAAATTATACATTTTTTTAGTTTAATATAGTATTTTAATTTTTATATTGTATATTACTTATTTATTTTTAACATTTAAATATAAATTTTTAATGTTGTATTTCATTTTAAAATTTTATATTTAATTATTATTTATTTTTCCTTACATTGTGGATTTCTGTTTCTTATACTTTATATTACGTAATATCTATTTTTTATACATTAAGATATATGTTGAATTTTTTATGTGATATTTCCATTTTTATTTATGTATTTACTTATTATTTTTTATACTGTGTATTTCCAGTTTTATACTTTATTTACTTAATATCTATATTTTACACTTTAAAATAGATGTTTAATGCTTAATATACATTTTCCTATTTTTTTTAAATTGTGTATTTATTTATTATTATTATTTTTATTATATATTTACGTATTTAAAAATATATTTTTAAATGTTATATTTAAATTTTTAAATTGTGTATTTACTTATTATTTATTTTTTCTTATATTGCGTATTTCTAGTTCTTATACTTTAATTTACTTATATCTATATTTTACATTTTAAGATAGATGTTTAGTGCTAAGTGTACATTTTCACTTTTTAAATTGTTTATTTACTTATTATTATTATTTTGGTATTGTATATTTACTTAATATCTATATTTACATATTTAAATGTATATTTACTTTTAATGTACTATTTTCATTTTAAAATTGCATATCATTATTTTTCCTTATACTGAATATTTCCATTTCTTTTACTTTATTTTACTTAATATCTATACAACATTTTATAATAGATGTTTAATGCGTAATGTACTTTTTCTAATTTTTTAAATTGTGAATTTATTTATTATTATTATTTTTGTATAATATATATTTACTTAACATCTATATTTTACGTTTTAAGATAGATGTTTGTATTATTTCATTTTTAAAATTGTGTATTTAATTAATATTATTATTATTATTTGTATATTATATATTCACCTAATATCTATATTTACTTATTATTTTTTTATACTGTGTATTTCCATTTATTATACTTTATTTTACTTAATATCTATATTTTACATTTTAAGATAGATTTTTAATGCTTAATATACTTTTTCATTTTTAATTGTGTATTTGTTTATTATTATTTTTTGTATATTATATATTTATTTAATATCTATATTTTACAGCTTAAGATATATGTTTAATGATTAATGTACTTTTCCATTTTTTAATTGTGTATTTGATTATTAATATTATTTTTGTATATTCTATATTTACTTAATAATATTTATATTTTGCATTTATGATAGATGTTTAATGATTCATGTACTTTTTCATTTTTTAAATTGGGTATTTTCTTATTATTATATATATAATTCTTATCTTATATATTAAAATGTAAAACTATACATTATATCAATAGTTCAAAATGTAAAACTAAACATAATAAGGTAATAATATTATCAATGTTTTCGGATTACTTTTTAAAAATGTAAAATGGTGATCTTAAATATGTTTAATGTAATATTTCCATTTCTAATTTTTTATATTTACATTTTTTTTTAATTTCGAAATTGTATATATCATGGTAATTCTACATATGTTTAATGTAGTATTTAAATTTATAATGTTGTATATTTACATATTATTTATTATCTTCGAAAATATATTTATCAGAAATATTATAATGTAAAACTATAAATTATATCAATATTTCGAAAAGGTAAAACTAAACATAATAAGGTAATTATTATTAATTGTGTATTTGTTTATTATTATTTTTTGTATATTATATATTTATTTAATATCTATATTTTACATCTTAAGATAAATGTTTAATGATTAATGTACTTTTCCATTTTTTAATTGTGTATTTGCTTATTGATATTATTTTTGTATATTCTATATTTACTTAATAATATTTATATTTTGCATTTATGATAGATGTTTAATGATTCATGTACTTTTTCATATTTTAACTTAGGTATTTTCTTATTATTATATATAATTCTTATCTTATATATTAAAATGTAAAACTATACATTATGTCAATATTTCAAAAATGTAAAACTAAACATAATAAGGTAATAATATTATCAATGTTTTCGGGTTACTTTTTAAAAATGTAAAATGATGGTCTTAAATATGTTTAATGTAATATTTCCATTTCTAATTTTTTATATTTACATTTTTCTTTTAAATTTCGAAATTGTATATATCATGTTAATTTTACATATGTTTAATGTTGTATTTGCATTTATAATGTTGTATATTTACATATTATTTATTATTTTCGAAATTATATTTATCAGAAATATTATAATGTAAAACTATACATTATATCAATATTTCGAAAATGTAAAACTAAACATAATAAGGTAATAATATTAAAGATGCCACGTGGCATCTTTCGAAAGATAGTTTCAATGCTGATGTGGACGCTCTCTGCAGTCTCAAAAGCCTCATTTTATTAGTATAGATTCTTTTCTATTGGGTTTGAAAGGTAAATGCTAGTTATTAATAATTCAAAATAACTTTTGATAAATCTCATTGATGAAATCCATATTTTTCAATAAGGGGTGATTTAATAGAGGTTTTATAAATGCTACATTCAATAAGGGAGGATTTGTATAACTTTTTATAAATACCTAATCCAATAAGGGAGGATTTGGCAAAAACCTTAAATTTTGTGAAATCCCTAATCCAATAAACCCCACTTAACTTATTTAGACAATTTCCTTTTTGGAATAAACCCTACAATAAACCTCCTACTTATAGCTTGCCTAGCTTAACAATTAGAATGCATAAATATATTGTGTACCCTTGCTCTTTGTGGATTTGATCCCTAAGTACTACAGTTAGACATCTCTTTGCACGAGTAGTTTGTAGGGTTAATTTAATAAATGACTGCTTTAAAATAAACCTTAAACCGCATGATGTCACTCATATATCTACACACCATTCCAACAGCATACACAAGGTCTGGCCTGGAACCCACCATTGCATATATAAGGATTCCAACTGAGGTGGTGCAAGGTACTTCCTCCATTTCTTTAGGTTGTTATATCTCGTCGTCCTTAGTTAGAGCCTTTAGCTTGAATTGAAAACCAAGCGGTGTACTGCCTCACATTCCAACATTCAAAAGTCTCTAAGACTTTAATTAGATAATCCTTTTGTGATAGAACCAGAGATGATTTGGTTATGTTCCGTAGAATATACATCTCTAGTATCTTCCTTGCATGTCCTAGGACCTTCATTTTGAACTTCGTGCATAGTTGTTCCTTTAACATCTGAATTGTGTCCATCTGCTTAGTTGATATCAGCATGTCGTCGACATAGATCAGTATATAGACCATATCTTCTACTGTTGATCTCTTTAGATACACACATGGATCATATTCGCTCCTTCTGGACTTCTGACTCATCATACATGTGTCGAATCTATGATTCCATTCCCTAGGTGACTACTTTAGTTTGTATATGGACTTCTTCAGAAGACATACCATCCTTTCTTTGACTTACTGAATGTAGCTTTCTTGCTGCTTCATGTATTGCCTTTCTTTTAATACCCCATGTAAGAATGTTGTCTTCACGTCAAGTTGTTCCAATTTTAAGTCATACTTCACCACAACAGACAATAGTATACAAATAGAAATGTGTTTAACCACTGGCATAAATATGTCATTATAGTCAATTCTCTCGACCTGAGCGTATCTTTTAGCCACCAGCCTCCTTTTGTACCTTGGTGGCTGAAGTCCTAGAATCTCGGGTTTCAACTTATTGATCCACTTACACTTGATGACTTTCTGATCCTTAGGTCTCTGAACAAATTCCCAAGTCTCATCCTTCTTTAGGGATGTCATCTCTTCATCTGAAGCTCCAATCCAAAGTCTCCAGTCCTTGCTTTGTCTGATTCTGCATGGCTTCTACGTTCATCCAGCTACAAATCCTCAACACTTGGCAATGCATATGCCAAGAAATCGACATCTTCGTATTTTGATGGGGCTTTAATGGTCCTTCTTTCTCTATCTATTGCTAACAAGTATGTTCCTCCAAATCTTAACCATGAGTTTCTTCTGATTCTAAGCATGTTTTCGATTTAAATCCTACTTCATGTGTGTTGCTTAGGTTGCCTTGGACCTGTGAAGACCCTTCCTCATCAGCTCCGCCTTAATTTGAGATTTCTCCTTCAAATTATTCTAACTCATTTCTGAAAGTCACTTTCTTCTTAGATCTTCTAGTTTCTGGTTCCTTATGCAACACCTCATGATATTGTTCTTTGTCAAGATCTTCGAAGAATCTTTCCTCGTTAAACACTGCATCCTTGCTAATTACCACCTTCTGTTCCTCTAGCAACCAGACTCTGTATCCCTTTGTTCCCTGTACATATCCCAAGAAGATCCCTCTTGATGCCCTCAGACATATCTTCTCTTTAACCTGGTGTATGTATGCAATACAACCGAGACTCCTCAAGTGACCATATTTTGGATTAAAGCATGTCCATTTAGCCTCTGGAATACCAAACTCAGTCGATGCATTTGGTAATCTATTAATCACATATACTTCAGTTGACGTCGCCTTTGCCCAATAGCTTCCCTCTAGACATGTCTCACTTAGCATAGCCATTACTTTATTCAATATTGTTCGATTCATTCTCTCTAATACACTATTTTGCTGTGATATGTAAGGACATGTCTTGTGGCGTTTAATTCCTGATTCTCTGCAAAATGAATTCATCTTCTAATTACATAACTTCAACCCATTGTCAGTCCTTAAGCACTTGATTCTCTTTCTTGTTTAATTTTCCACCAACTGTTTTCACTTTGCAAAACAGTTTAAAACTTCATCTTTAGGAAATATATCCAAACCTTTTTGGAGTAATCATCAGTTAAGGCTAGGAAATAATTAGCCGCTGATAAGCTTGGTTTTATTGTTGGAACCCCAAAGGTCCGTATGAATGTAGTCTAAAACTTCTTTGGTGGTGTATTTGGCCCTTTGAAAACTCTGCTTGTGGAGTTCCCATTCTACACACTTTGCAGAATCCCAATTTCCCAACTTCTTCTTTCTTTAAATACCCTTTCCTGACTAGTGCTTCCATTGAGTCTGAGGTTCATATGAGCTAGTCTGGTGTGCCACCATTTAGTGAGATCAAGATTTCCTTTCATTGTGTTTGCTTATGCATTCCTGACACTCCCTTGAAGATAGTATAACCCGTTCGAGTATTTTCCTGATAGAATCTTCCTCTCTCCTTTGAAGAAGTGAATCATGTAATCATGTCCACTCTATCTACAGCCTGATTGCTCCTGCTGGCCATACGATATTTGATTTCTTCCCATCTCAAGAATGTATCTTAAATTACTAAAAGTAATTGTTGATCCATCTTGGTTGTCTAGTGTAATTTCCTTCATTCCCCGAACCATACAGTAGGTGTTGTTACCCATCATAACCTTGTTTCCATCGAACTCCTTGAACTCAGAAAATAATCCTTTCTCGGTATAATGTGAAATGTACAACCAGAGTCAAGTATCCACTTATCTTCTGAAACTATTAAGCTTTCACTCAGAGCCATTGGTCCTGGAAGATTTGTTGCAATGTTTTATGAGCTCTGAGGTCTATTGTGTTGAGGTGTTTTCTTTCTTTATAGGCAGTCTCTCTTCCAGTGTCCCTCACTTCCACAAACCCAACAAGTCTTGTGTGTCTTAGTTGTAGATCTTTCCCTATACTTTGACCTGAACTTGTTCGTTGACTTATTATGCCATGGTTTAGTGTTTCCAGGCTCATTCCTCGTTGTAGACCTTCCTCTTGATTTCGTGAACAGGCATTCTGAGGGTCTTCCCTTTGACGTTAGCCCGTTCTGTTTCAACTCCACCTCTTGGTAAGCAGCAATCATTACTTCATTAACTGTAAGTGTGTCCCTTCCTATTCCATGCTCAAGTGTAGGAACAAGTGGTTCATAGGCTGATGGAAGGCCTGATAACAGTTGGATCGCTTGGTCTTCGTTAGAAATGTCTATCTTGATGCTTGTTAGGTCAGCCACAAGCTTTAAGCACTAATCAAGTTTTTTCCTCCATCGGCTTATCCTCCTCCATCTTGAAGCATGAGAACTTCTTCAAATATATTTTTTTGGCAATGACTTCTTCTGATAATCTCTCTCTAGAGACTTTCACATCCCTAGGATTGTAGCTTCATTCATGATCGTCCTCAAGATCACATTGCTTAGACAGGTGTTGAATAGGCTTCTTACTCGCAAGTGTTTCTCTGCTTTCCTTAGATCCTTCTTGGCCTCTGCACCTTCTTCTAGCTTCCCTTTGTCAGACATAGTAGTATCATCCTCATTCAATACGGATAGTAGTCCTTGTATTTCTAATTGCGCAAACATCTTGAATTTCCAAAGTCTTGAAGTCTCTTTTTCCATCAAATCTTTCAATCTCGAATCTCCCTGGTGTTGGATCCATTCTAGTTTAGCTTGATCTTCTTGCTTCATGTTACTTGCAGATAACACAATATATCCACATCAAACATAGGACCTTCACAATACCAAATATTCTTTCTATTATTGAAATTGATTAAGGTTTTAGAGACTTCCTTTCAAGATCTTGATCGGCGTGATCAACTCTCGATATCACGAGTCTCCTTGGTGAATCCCCTTCCCATCATGTTACCTCCTTTCGATCATTCCCTTGCTCTATCTGAGCTCTGATACCAATTGTAGAAGTTTCCGATCGTATTTGCTTAACTCGTGTTTGATCTAACTCGATCTCTTACTCTCTCTAGTTCTCTCTTCTCAGGTACCCTCACGCATGGCTAGTTCGCGACTCTAATCACTCGTTTATATACTCAAGCGAGGAGAAGCGTAAAGAAGAAGAAAGAACACAAGGCAAGTCTTAGAGTTCCTTGTCAAATAGACGAGGTATGTCTCCTTCAGGATCGGGATATGGAATTCACTATTACCGTGTATACATAAGCTTTTGATCAACAACAATGACGCTCTCTCTCACTCTCCCTGATCTTTCGATATGTTTCAAGTGATATATAGAAGACGAAGTTGGGATGGCCGTTAAAAGGGTTACTACTTCCTGCGACGCTCACCACCATAATTTGTTGTATTCAGACTAGGCCTATCACAAGATACATGGCCCAACTCCTTAGCTTTTGGGCCAAATAACAAAGATCAAGGTCCAATATTGTTCAACCCAATCGCTCAGCATAACTTACAAGTCCTTACATAAAAGGAGTCCCACTAAAATATATCATGTTATTGGGTAAAGGTTCGGCTATGTACATGGTACATTTTTGGAGTGCTGATTAATTCAATACCCTAAAGCATATTTATAAGTTGATAAAGATTTTAAACTATACAGTTTCTGAAAGAAAACAAAAAACAAAAAATGTCACCTTTTAGTTAGTTTACTAAAGAATTAGAATAAATGGTAATATTACTTTTATTCTAATTCTCTTACATTTATATTTATTTATTCTAATTCTCTTACTTTTATATCAAATGGTAATATTATAATAGATGTTTAATTTAATATTTATATTTCTTATATTGTACATTTACTATACATTTTTGAGATAGATGTTTAATGTAGTTTTTCTATTTCTTTTATTGTATATTTATTTATTATTTATTTTTTTTTCTATTGTAGATTTACTTATTCTAATATTATGATAGATGTTTAATGTAATGTTTTTGTTTCTTATATTGTATGTTTATTTATTGGAGGAATTTCAAGTTTACCACTTTTGTTGTACCACTTTTTATTTTTACCTTCATTAAAGAGACATTTTCAAAAATATCACTTTTTAAGAGGCTAATTTTAGAAAAAAAAATAATTAGAATTCTAAATTTTACATTCCTAAACCCTATTCCCACCCTACACCACCCCTTAACTCTAAACCCTAAGTCTTAGATTAATTAACCCAAAGGTTATAAGTGTGTTTTTTCTCTTAAAAAACAAGGATAAAAGTGATTAAGGTATTTTTGAAAAGTGGTACAAAAAAAGTGGTATTTTTGGCAATTTTCCTTATTTATTCTTATAATGTATATTTATTTGTTCTAATTTTCTTGCCTTTATGTTAATTGATAATATTACGATAGATTTTTAATGTAACATTTCTATTTCTTATTTTGTATATTTTTATTATTTATTTTTCGTATATTTTAAATTCACTTATTCTAATATTACGTTAGATGTTTAATGTAATATTTATATATCTTATTTTGTATATTTACTGATTATTTATTTTACTATACATTTTCAGATAGATTTTTAATTTAGTTTTTTTCATTTCTTATATTGTATATTTACTTATTAATATTTTTTCTTATATTAAATATTTGTTTATTCTATTTTTTTTGCTTTTATATCAAATGATAATATTATGACAAAATTTTAACGTAATATTTCTATTTCTTATAATAGATATTTACTTATTATTTATTTTATTATAATGTATATTTACTTATAAAAATATTTGGAAATAATAAAAAGTAAGAGTATACATTTTTCAGATAGATGTTTAAAGTAGTTTTTTCATTTTTTATATTGTATATTTACTTATTACTTATTGTTTCTTATATTTATATTTACTGATTCTATTTTTTTATTTTATATCTGTGGTAATATTACGATAGCTGTTTAATGTAATATTTATATTTCTTATATTGTATATTTACTTTATTTTTATTTTGTATATTTACTTATTTTAGTAATACGATAGATGTTTTATGTAATATTTCTATTTTTATATTGTATATTATTTATTATAATATTACATTAAAATATGTGTTTAATGTAATATTTACATTTCTCAGATTGTATATTTACTTATTATTTATTTTACTATAGATTTTATTTATTTAATTATTTTAATATTATGATAGATGTTTGATGTAGTATTTTTATTTCTTATATTGTATATTTATTTATTATAATATTACAATAGATGTTTAATGTAATATTTTTATTTTTATATCTTATATTTACCAATTATTATTTTTCTAAAGTTATATATTTAGTTATTATAATATTACAATAGATATTTAATGTAATATTTGTATTTGTCGTATTGTATATTTACTTATTATTTATTTTACTATACATTTTCAGATCGATGTGTAATATACTTTTTCCATTTATTATATTATATTTACTTTTTATTTTATTTTTTCTTATATTGTATATTTACTTAATCTAATTTACTGGTTTTATATTTCTATTTTTTATATTGTATATTTTTTTATATTATATATTTTTTTATTATTTAGTTTTAGTTTTTATTATGTTAAATGATAATATTATGATAAATTTTTAATGTAATATAACATTGTACTAATTAAGAAATTGCATTTTGTGGCTGCTGCTAACCGCTACTCTCAGCCTCGTTTTTTTTTGTTACATTGTATAGTTATTTTTTTTTTGTTATATCAAATATTAATATTATTATAGATGTTTAATGTGATATTTTTATTTCTAAAATTATCATTTTTACTTATTTTTTATTTTTTATATTCTATATAATGGGTTTTATAGCGACATGTTTAATGTAAAATTAAATATTTTCCTTTAATTGTTTAATGTACTATTTTTAAAAAATTGTTATTGTCTATTTTATAAATTGTTAATATGCCATGTGTCTTCCAAAAAAAGGTGTATTATTATAAATCCGAACGATTTTCATTTTTTTGTTAACTATGCCACGTGACTTCGAAAGAAACTCTATATTTTTTGTTGATGTGAACCCTCTATGGAGCCTCAAAAGGTCCCTTTTATTAGTATAGATAGATTTATATTTTAAGATAGATGTACATATTAAGACAGATGTTTAAATCTTAATGTACTTTTTCCTTTTTTGAATGTGTATTTCTATTTCTTATACTTTCTATTTACATAATATCTATATATTACATTTTAAGATAGATGTTTAAATCTTATTATATTTTTTTACATTTTTTTTAAATTGTGTATTTACTTATATTATATATTTACTTAATATATATATTTTATATTTTAAGATAGATATTTAATGCTTAATGAAATTTTTACATTTTTGAAAATTGTGTATTTACTTATTATTTTATATTAATTCGTATATTATATATTTTCTTATTATATATATAATTTTATATTATATATTTATATTATTTATCTATTATTTATTTTTTCTTATATTGTGTAAGACTATAATGTTTAATGTATTATTTCCATTTTTTATGTTGTATGTTTAGTTATTATTTATCATTTTCGAAATTATATATATTGCTTTTCTGGCTTTTTATAAAATGGTAATGTTACATTATGGAGATAAACCGTATTTTCATATGTTTATGTAGTTTTTTCATTTTTAATGTTATATGTTTAAAATGTAAAATCATATTTTATGTCACGTGGCTTCTTTTGAAAGAGAGTTTCAATGCTGATGTGGACGCTTTATGGAGCCTCAAAAGGTCACATTTATTAGTATAGATAATTTGTATATTATATATGTTCCTTATTATATATATAATTTTATATTATATATTTACATTATTTATCTATTATTTATTTTTTCTTATATTGTGTATAACTATAATGTTTAATGTAGTATTTCTATTTTTTATGTTGTATGTTTAGTTATTATTTATTATTTTCAATATTATATATATTGCTTTTCTGTTTTTTTTTTATAAAATGGTAATGTTACATTATGGAGATAAATAGTCTTTTCATATGTTTATGTAGTTTTTTCATTTTTATGTTGTATGTTTAAAATGTAAAATTATATTTTATGTCACGTGGCTTCTTTTGAAAGAGGGTTTCAATGCTGATGTGGACGCTTTATGGAGCCTCAAAGATCCTTTTTATTAGTATATATTAGAAATATTATTTTATTTTTACCTTAAATATAACAAAAAAAAAGATAGAAAGAAACTAAAACAAAAATATGACAAATTGGTCATCGAAAAGAAAAGGAAAACAAACATCAAAATAAAATAAGAATCGAAACATTCAAACAACAATATTGAGAAGCATGAGTCAAACTCAAAATACGAATCCAAATGATTTTTTGGTGCTAGCTTTTCACTATGATCACTTTTAAAAATATGCCTCAAAATTATAAATAGTATTTTATTAATTATATATTATTAAAATCCCAAATGGGCATCACTACAATTACAAGCAACTAGAAACTAAGCAAGATATCGGTACAATTGTAGGATTAGCAGCTCTGACTCATCGGCCAGCCAAGTTGTGGGCGCAACTCTCCAGGTTAATCCGAAAGGGTGCAGAACAGCAGAAGCATCGATCCCACTCTTTTCCTAGTTGTAGCAATTGCAGTCTTTTAAGCGCATACAACACATAAAGAGCAAACCTCCAAGGGAGGTTGAGAGCAATAACCACGGATCATAAGCAATAGCCGGAGACACGCTCAGCATCACCCAAAGGATGGCTGAGAGGGATACAATCCATGACCAAAAAAAGAGTGAAACGGTCTACCAGGACGAACAAGAAGTCCTCCATGGACCATGGTACTGGGATAACCAACTCTGCAGCAAGTCTCCACGTCGCAAGCTCCACCAACTGACCCATTTTGTACATTTTAATTGAAAGTCAGTTACCAAAAAAAAAACATAAGTGAAATATGTAAACACGGTTTCTTTTGTAGAACGGATGAAAAGATATAATTGGTGGAAAAAAATTATTAAAAGTTTTTCTCTCTCTCCAAATCCTCTCTAGAAGAAATCTCAGATCTGCGTTTGGGTCACCTCGACGTCCGTGTCCGGGCGCGTGAGAGCTTGTCCCGGCGTCGTCGGTGCCCCCTCCTCTCCCCCTCTTCCTCTTTTTCTTTTTGCTCGTCATCGGAGTTACTCACTTTCTCCGCCTTGCTCGCCGTTCTGCTCCACGGGTCGCGTTGAAGACGTCCTCGCACGTGAGAGGCTCCGTCGTTGGTGTGGATTGCGGTGTCGCGGGGACCCGGTATGTTCTGCGGTTAGACGAGTCGGCTTTTAGGGATTTGTGGAGGGCCTTGCTCTTCATAGATCTAACGGCACATGGAGGTGGTGGGTTATTCGTCGGCTCTAGGTTCCGAAGGTTTAGCCTTAGGTCTCTATGTGTTCGATGAGTGGTGTGGAGTTGAGGGTGTCTCTTCTTCTCGTGGTGTCTCGGGTCGATGACCCCAAATGCTCTGCTCCGGCGGTGCTCCGGAGGATTCCTCTACCTCGGAGCCGTACTAAGCCTCGTCTCCAGCGGTGTTGGATGCCGTGGTGTTTGGTGCGGGTGGCGTCTCTGCAGCACAAAGGCGGAGAGGTCGTCTATGGCCTCCTCGTCGTGTCCCGGCGGTTCCCCTCTGTTTCTTCCCTTCTATTCCCGGCTCTCGGATCCAGCAGCATAAAAGCTCAGTCGACGGGGTACTTTTGTGTCTTAGCTCTGGTTTAATCGTCTTTAGAGTCAAACCACAGTCTCTTTGTGGAACATTTCAATCTCACCTAGTTCCGGTTCTCGAAACGGGCGGTTGGCATTGTGGTGGTGGTTCCGTTGGTCATTGGAGTCTCCCTCGCAGTGGTGGTTCAACCGGTTCTCCAGCACTTCCCAGCTCTGCGGGCCTTGTTGCTTGCGGTGGTGTTGGTTTACTAATGTTTGTGCAGGTTTGGAGCTTGCTGGTTCGTTGGGCAGCCGTTAGTTCGTTCCCGATCTTGTCTGTGTTCGTGGTCTTGGGATCATTTGGTCTTGAGTCTACGGCCTTTTCGGAATCTTTGCGATGGAGTGTTTAATTGGTAAGGATCCGGTTTTCACAATGGTATGGCTTCTTGCTCTCTCTCCTTGCATTGTTGTGCTAAAAGATCAGTAAGGGTTACAAGAATACGAGAAGTTCTTGAGAGCTAGCTACTCCGTAGGCGTCACGGGGGTTCCCGGCAGCCGAGGCATCGAGGTGAACCTCACGGTCCCGTGATCAACGTCGAAGGTAGAGAACGGTTCTCGACTCCTAGAGAATTCAAAAACGACAAAGCGGATTGTGCCGGGTTCAGTGGGCGGGCGAATCGGCGTTGTAATAATATAATTTAGGAGCGTTTGTTCTAATCGATCTTTGTAACCCGAGCTTGTACGCCCGTTTACGGGAAGTTTGAATAAATAATATATTAAAAAAAGATATAATTGGTGGCATGATATATGTTAACAGTAACTTAATATTCTAGATATTGTTACATGTTAAACCTTAATAAACGCAACATATTTAATAGTAATGATGTGGTATATAGTTCGTTTTGGAAAAAGAAACTAAAGATATAATATTATCCTCTTATGTTTTATTAATTATTTGTATACAAATCTTAAAACTAATAATTTTTGGAATGGATGTTAAAAATAACAAAAACAGATCAAAGATAATGATGGTTAAGGAGATTTACTGGTAGGGAAAACAAGGTACATATGCATGCTAATGTATTCCCAAGGAAATATGCATATAGTGGCACGATTTGGTATGCTATATTATATTGCCCCAAAATCCATTTAGTTGATACAGATAAAGTGAGTATTAAACAAACTACTGTATTGATTATGCCTGTAAGCATGGATTTTAATATTTAATAAATACAAATGAAATCACAGCTCTGGTTTGCTGACCTGTCTGCTAATAGTATTACTTAATATTGAGATATTGAGATTTTTATATGATTTTTCAATATGTAGAGTGAACTTGCCATTTTCTTTGCATGCATCAATTGTGAGAACAAAACGAGAAAAAGAAATGCGTATAGTATGGAAAAACTACGGCTGTTTAATCCCGTAAACCCGAATTAATTACAACTAAACCGAATTTTACCGAATTAATTACAACTGAACCGAATTAAAATATAAATAATAGTTTGGGTTTGGTAATATCAAACATACCGAATGAATATTATTTTAAAAAAAACCGTAGTATATGAATATGATTTGATATATAAAACGATCAAACCAAATAAATCGAATAAACCGATTAACTAAAATATTGTAGCATAATATTATATATGATTTTTATACTTAAAATGTTGATTTTAGTAATTTAATACTTTGTTTTAAGTTAAAAGTTATTTTTTATCAAATTAAAAAAAACATAATTTTTACTTTTTCATTGACAAATATGTGTACTAATATCTAGTAATTTAGTGATATTATAGATTAATATTTTTTAAATTTTCATTCTATAAGAAAATCTTATTATTAATAATTTAATATGTTAACTAATTATTTGAAATATTAAAAAAAGTTTATTTAAAACCGAAATGCTTTCATGATTTATTAAAGCCAATATCTAATTATATAAAGTAAAATTTTGTATTATTATAAAAGATAAATATATTTATGGTTTTTAAAACTGAATAAACCAAAAATTGATGGTATAAAAACCAAACCAAACCAAACCAAAAAAAAACAAACTAAACTATATATAGTTTACTTTTTAATAAACCAAAATACCAAAAAAATCAAATAAGAAAAAAGAACCGTAACTGAGCCAAAATCCGGATTGGAAACCTCTG